>JAWQEG010007762.1:0-36621 GCA_033782935.1 Petrolisthes cinctipes
AGAGAGAGAGAGAGAGAGAGAGAGAGGTGTATGTAAGAAAGAGAGAGAGAGACAGACAGCATACCTCCCCAAACCTTTTCCACTCGCTCGACCTTGGGAACTCCAGATGAAGAAGAGACTCAATCAGGTGCATCTTGAAGATATCCTGTTTACTGTCTTGTACATGCATGTCTGGGTTGCCCTAGTTACTACCTAAACCTAACCCTGACCTAATATTGACCTAGCCTGACCTAATATTGACCTATTTTAACCTAGCCTGACCTAATTTGACCTAGCCTGACCTAATTTGACCTAGCCTGACCTAATTTGACCTAGCCTGATCTAATATGACCTAACCTGATCTAATATGACCTTACCTTACCTAATAATGTCCTAGCCTGACCTAATATGACCTGACCTAGCCTTACCTAATATGACTTAATCTGACCTAAGATGGCCTGACCTAACCTATTCTGATCTGACCTACTGTAGCCTGACCTGATATAACCTGACCTAACCTAATATGACCTAGCCTGACCTAATTTATTCTGATCTGACCTAATGTAGCCTGACCTAATCTGACCTGACATGACCTAGCCTGATCTAACCTATTATGATCTGGTCTAACCTAGTCTCACCTAACCTGACCTAGACTGACCTAATCTGACCTGACCTGACCCAACCTAACTTAATCTAACCTAGCCTGCCCTAACATATTATAACCTGACCTATCCTAATCTGATTTGACTTGGCCTAATCTGACCTGACCTAGAATGTCCTAACCTAGCCTGACCTGATCTAATCTGACCTAACCTAACTTATAATTAATTTGACCTGACTTAAACTAACTTAACCTAACCTATTCTGACCTGACATAATTTAACCTGACCTAACATATTTTGATCTAACCTAACTTAATCTGACCTGAACTAGCCTTACCTTACCTAACCTAAAACCCCATGACCTGACCTACCATAACCCAACCCAACCTAACCTAACCTAAACTAACCTAAATTAACCTAACCCAATCTAACCTAACCTAACCTAAACTAACCTAACTCAATCTAACCTAACCTAACCTAAACTAACCTAATCTAAATTAACTTAACCTAACCTAAACTAACCTAATCTAAATTAACTTAACCTAACCTAAACTAACCTAATCTAAATTAACTCAACCTAAATTAACCTAATCTAAATTAACTTAACCTAACCTAACCTAACCTAACCCAATCTAACCTAACCTAACCTAAACTAACCTAACTCAATCTAACCTAACCTAACCTAAACTAACCTAACTCAATCTAACCTAACCTAACCTAACCTACTTACTTGAAATGTCCTTATATGTCCTGTTTACAATATTATGTATAGTAACTATATCTGGGTTAACCTACTTACTAACACACACACACACACACACATACACACACACACGAGTACTTTATTAAATATCTAAAACATATTGTACTTACACACACACACACATACATACACACTTTATCAAACTCACATTCCCTATTAAAAAAATAAATAAAAAAAAAACACACACACACAGGCCAAACGTGTGAAATGGGAAAGAACTCAGAGAAGAAAGGATTGCATATTGTGGTCGAGTGTAACAAGGTATAATATAATAAGAGGAGAGACCAAGGAGAGCTCAGTGTTACTCTGGACAGCCCCGAGTGAAGGTCAACACTGTCTGTCCTCTTTGCTGAATCTCCCTTGTAGTATCCTTTGCTGTGAAGGTAGTGAGTGATCTACAGGATTAGTTTTATTATTTCAATTCTAGGTGAGTTTTTTTTTTTTTTTATTATTATTAAACAGCGGAGTTTTTTGAAATTACATATTTTTTTTTTGGGGGGGTGGGTGATTAATAGCACAATATATATATATATATATAATATAAAACTAGTGTAAATTTTGCTATTGAAGTTATTTTAATATACTAGTAAGGGAAAACATACATACATATATATACATACATACATACATACATACATACAAACATATACATTTGCATAAAACTCTACTTAATATATATAGAGGGATTCCCTACTTAAACAAACACACACACACACACACGCACACAGGCACTTTATCAAATTTTTTTAACATATTCCTAACCCAAGCACACACACACACACACACACACGTACGGTATACTTTATTAAACATATTCAAAACATTCCTTTCTTAAACACACACGTGTATAAATGTGTGCGTGTGTGTGTGTGTATCTATGAATGTGTGTGTGTGTGTGTATACATATATTTGTGTATATATGAAAAATGTGTGTGTGTGTGTATGAATATGTGTGTGTGGGTATCTATGAATGTGTGTGTGTGTGTGTGTGTATGCGTATGTTTGTGTATATATGAAAAATGTGTGTGTGTGTGTCTGTGTGTGTGTGTGTTCTATTTGAGTCAAAGTGTTCTTAACTATTCATATCCGCTCACTCACTCCTACACACACACACACACACACACACACTTACTTATTATTCCACACACACACACACACACACACACCTTTACCCTCACACTCATTCTTCCACACACACACACACACACACACTTATTCTTCCACACACACACACACACACACACACACCTTTACCCTCACACACAATTTTCTACACACACACACACACACACACACACCTTTACCCTCACACTCATTCTTTTACACACACACACACACACACACACACACCTTTACCCTCACACTCATTCTTTTACACACACACACACACACACCTTTACCCTCACACTCACACACTTATTCTTCCATACACACACACACACACTCATTCTTCCACACACACACACACACACACACTTATTCTTCTACACACACACACACCTTTACCCTCACACTCATTCTTCCACACACACACACACACGTATAATTAACAAACTCTTATTACACTCTCCTATCCAGCAAGATGTGGTGTCGTGTGATAGTGATGGTGATGATGGTGATGAAGGTAATGGTGACGACAACAACAACAGCAACAGATACAAGTGATATTGTTGGTGACTGCTCAACCAATGCTCACTGTGGTCCTTCTTTCTGTTGTCGAGTCGGTAGGTATGAGAATATATATATATATTTTTTTTTGTGTGTGTGAGTTTACTAAGATATAAGATGATTAAATAAATATAGTATTATCCTTTTAATTATCACATATTCAGTAAATTTCTTAGTCTGCCAGTATGGTAATGAATAACAGGAGTCTGGGAAAACACACACACACACACACACACACATACACACACACTACCCTTTTAACACAGGTTCAGTAAATTTCTTAAGTCTGTATAGTAATGAATAAAATAAGCCTGTGAAAAGATTTGGTGATTTTGTTGTTGTTGTTGTTGAGTGTAAAATAAAGTGTTGGATGCAAGTATTTATTCATTGTAGACGGAGAGATTATAATTATATTGATTGATTTATATTAGGCGCCGCAACAGTGAGGTCATATAGCGCCGGAGAAAGGTGATAGAGAAGTGTGACAGCAAGCAGGAAGGAAATAAAAGGAGAGAGAGAGAGAGAGAGAGAGAGAGAGAGAGAGAGAGAGAGAGAGAGAGAGAGAGAGAGAGAGAGAGAGAGAGAGAGAGAGAGAAAATAAATAATCTGTATACGGAGAGAGAGAGAGAGAGAGAGAGAGAATCTAGAGAGAGAGAGAGAGAAAATAAATAATCTGTATACGGAGAGAGAGAGAGAGAGAGAGAGAGAGAGAGAGAGAGAGAGAGAGAGAGAGAGAATAATTAATCTCTATTTACTTCCTCACTCAAATTATGTATGATATTATTTCCTAAACTATTTTTTTTTTTTTTTTATAGTTAGTATTATTGTTTTATCGTATTTTCACCCATACTTCATATTCTAATAATTTGTGTGTGTTTTTTCCCGTGTGTGTGTGTGTGTGTCCCTCTTTCCGTGTGCGTGTGTGTCTGTGTTTATATCAATTATGTGTGTGTGTGTGTGTGTGTTTGTGCCTCTGTGTGTGTGTGTGTGTCTTTGTGCCTCTGTGTGTGTGTATTTGTACATCTGTGTGTGTGTGTGTCTCTGTGTGTGTGTCTTTGTACCTCTGTGTGTGTGTGTGTGTCTCTGTATGTATGTATTTGTGCCTCTGTATGTATGTGTTTGTGCCTCTGTGTGTGTGTGTGTGTGTGTGTGTGTGTGTGTGTGTGTGTGTGTGTGCCTCTGTGTGTGTGTGTTTGTGCCTCTGTGTGTGTGTGTGTATGTGTTTGTGCCTCTGTATGTGTGTGTGTGTGTTTGTGCCTCTGTGTGTGTGTGTGTATGTGTTTGTGCCTCTGTATGTGTGTGTGTGTGTTTGTGCCTCTGTGTGCGTGTGTGTTTGTGCCTCTGTGTGTGTGTGTGTGTTTGTGCCTCTGTGTGTGTGCGGGTGTGTGTTTGTGCCTCTGTATGTATGTGTGTGTCTCTGTGTGTGTGTGTTTGTACCTGTGTGTGTGTCTTTGTACCTCTGTGTGTCTCTGTGTGTGTGTCTTTGTGCCTCTGTATGTATGTGTGTCTTTGTACCTCTGTGTGTGTGTGTGTGTGTGTCTCTGTCTGTGTGTGTATAGGTCGTAACAGATACAGCGTTCCCACATGTTCTCCACTGGGTGACATTGGGGATTATTGCAGTCTCAGTCACTATAACTCCAGACCCTTCACTCTACACTACCCAGGTGGAATTAAGGTATGTACTGATAGGCTCCACAATCAGGGTACAGTCATGGTAAAAAAAGCCCTGCAACCTGGTGAATAAAAGCGAGACATTTGAGTGAATCTTGTGAAACCAATATTGCACACACCAACAGTTATAGTTTCGGATCATTTTTCGAAGCTATCTCATTGGAAGGTGTTGCAGGATTATTGACCATGATTGTACTACACTAACATTCCTTCACACACACACACACACACACAGAGGTACAAAGACACACGCACACAGAGGCACAAACAGAGGCACAAAGACACACACACACAGAGGTACAAATACACACACACAGAGGCACAAAGACACATACACACAGAGGCACAAACACACACACAGAGGCACAAAGACACACACACACAGAGGCACAGACACACACACACAGAGGCACAAAGACACATACACACAGAGGCACAAACACACACACAGAGGTACAAAGACACACACACAGAGGCACACACACACACACACACACACACAGAGGCACAAACACATACATACAGAGGCACAAAGACACACACACAGAGACACACACACACACACACACAGAGGCACAAACACACACACACACAGAGGCACAAACACACACAAACAGAGGCACAAAGACACACACACACAGAGGTACAAAGACACACACACAGAGGTACAAATACACACACACAGAGGCACAAACACACACATACAGAGGCACAAACACACACATACAGAGGTACAAAGACACACACACATAGAGGTACAAAGACACACACACAGAGGTACAAATACACACATACAGAGGCACAAAGACACACACACACAGAGGTACAAATACACACATACAGAGGCACACACACACACACACACACACACAGAGGTACAAAGACACACACATAGAGGCACAAACACACACACACACACACACACAGAGGTACAAAGACACACACACACACACACACACACAGTCTTTGGTGGGGGGTAGCACAGTGTTGATAAATTAATCTGGAGCAACTTCACGATTCCTTCAAACTATTCCAGGCAACAACAGGCCATCATTATTTTCGTCCATGCATCTAGTCCTCTTTCCTGGCTTAGTTTGGAGGAATCAAGGTACTCTAATGTACACTCGCAATCCAAAATATGTATCCAGGCTTGCTTCGAATAGCCTGATCGAGTATTAAGCGAGCTCAAGCAAATACCAAACAGGATAAGCATTTTAATTGGTTCACTAGTATGTCAAATGATTCGAAACTTTAACAAGACCTGGATACAAATTTTGGACTGGGAGTGTATCAAAAGTATACTATTCCCTTAAAGGGGTGATTATTCTGTTGATGAATTAATTGGAAGGTTTCTGATTCCTCCTAACTATGCCAGGAAACAGACTATCTCAATGGTACTAATAGGGGATCGGTTTCGTGGCAAAGTTTACAGGAATCACAGACCTTCCAATTTCACTAACTCAAGACTTAACAGTAACAAGGACAATAATGTAACAATAACAATGATTAGGACATAACAGTAACGATAACTTTTTCTACCTCAACTTCGGGACTGTATGGTGTTAGTAGCTCGTGACACTTTCGAAGCCCCGAGATAATTGAGTGTCGCACTAGATGAGACAGTGGTGGAGTTTCATATGATGTTGGCAGCTTCTCTTCCGTCTCACTAGATAACGACACCATATTTATACACACACACACATTAGATGACGACACCTTATTTATACACACACTCACATTAGACGACACCTTATTTATACACACACTCACATTAGATGACAACACCTTATTTATACATACACACACACACATTAGATGACAACACCTTATCTATACACACACTCACTCACACATTAGATGGCAACACCTTATTTATACACACACTCACATTAGATGACAACACCTTATCTATACACACACACACTCACACATTAGATGACAACACCTTATTTATACACACACACACATATTAGATGACACCTTATTTATACACACACACTCACACATTTGATTACGACACCAAATTTATACACGTCACTATCAGGATACACACACAGATATGACACCTTATATAATTATACACGTCACTATTAAGACAAACACACTCTAGATAACGACACCTTATTTACACACATCACACCATTGCTAGAAGAACCCAAAACAAACAAACTCACCAATACAGAATCATGATGGGTCTTGGTTTTCAATATTTGACACGTAAATATTTGGTCTGTGTGTGTGTTGACAGCATCCAACCACCACAGCACCTCCCCTAGCTCCCTTCCTCTCCATCCACCGTCCAATGAAAAATATCCTGTGTGTGCCTTGTTATAGTTATTGTTTTGGTCACCAGGCGGAAGTGGCAGAGGGTCATCTTGGCTTGTGTCCCTGTGAAGTTGGATTGTCTTGTTCCAAATCTACGTCTACTTGCCAGCCTTCAAGACCCTCCACTTCACCCCTCGACCAGCACCACCACCTCACTGCTGAAACTCTCTCCTCACCTCCACATAACACCCCCAATAACATCCCATCACAGCCTTCCCCCTCACCCCCACACACACCCAGTTACCTTCCACCCCAGACCGCCCCCTCCTCTTCACCCCCACGCATACCCCTTTTCGCTGCCCACCCCAACGTGAAACAAACCCCTCACCACACCCACAATTACCTCCCACTATTCCCCAATTTCCAACCCGGGTATTATTATTCTCGTGAAAATTCAGACGAGAGTAATGGTTCGTCTAATTCTGTCTATTGAGAATTTAGAGTAACAATAATAATAACAACGTGATCATAAATTACGGGACGGCATTCATTAGTAATTCAAAATGAACTAAGTCATAAATAGTTATACAGCATTTAAAAGTTTCTAAAATAGTATTGAAGATTTCTATGGCAAAAAGAAGGTATACAACAACCAATTATTAGTATACCCATAAAAAAATGTCTAATTATTTAATGTGGCAAGCCTCGGCCAGTTTGTGAATTCATAATATTAAGAGCTGATATATTCTAACTTCTAAGAGGTTTATTACACTGGCAGGCACGTATATCCTTCGTTTTCAATCCATCATACTCCGATCTAGAGCTAAATTTGTCTCGCTTTGATTCCTCGTTGTTCTCTATACCTTTTAATTAAACCGGGTTGGAGGACGTAGCTAAAAAGATTTAATTAAGTAGATTGCCCACAGGACGGAGGAAAATACCTGCTGCTGCTTATAAGGAAATAGTACAATATTGGTAAATCTCGAGCACATGATTACTCCAAACTATTCCAGGCAACAAGACACCATTGTTTTTGTTCATTTGGTCCCGTTTCCTGGCATAGTTGGGAGGAATCAACAGGACTTTATTATAAAAGCTCACACGTCCTAGGAATTGCCATGTCCTATATCCCCCTGAGGTACTGTTTATGAATAGATTCCCAGGAGTTAGTTCCAGCTGAGATCAGTTTTTAGGAATTGCTCTGAACCTTTTCTGAATACCGGTAGAGGCCCACTGCACTGATACAATCCTTACAATGGTGTGTTGTGTAGACTATGGGTGCAAAAGTGGAAATTGAGACAATAAAAGAAGGAATGGGATAACATTTCAGCTAAATAAAACATCCTTAATCCTATTAATGCTGTATTTTGTGTGTTCAAGGTCACAAATCTTGCTTTTCAATCATTTTTAAAATGCTTAGCAGTGAATGTACTGTTTCTGTCAACGTGTTTTATGTTTGCAACATACCCGGTACTGCAGTGATGCAAAATGCATTGGTTACTCTTGTTTATATTTCAGCATTTCAATCTAAATGCTAAATGAGAATCTTGAAGATAAACGTCATATAAATCTGTGAAATTAATTTCTCACATACAGCTCATGACAATATTGTGTGAATATCGTCCTCATTTGCTAAATCATGTTCTCATCCCTCACCTGAATCATTCCTAAAAGACTGTTTTCATCCCTCACCTGCACAATTCCCGATCAGTTGCAAAAAAAAAAAAAAAAAAAAAAAAAAAAAAAGTCAGAGCAACAGAGACAGTTTTCATTGGTAGATTTGCTACCATCTTAATAAGCTACAACTGTATATAGGAATATAAATATATTTAGCATACTCAACTCGGAAATATTACTGGTCTTTTCTTTATCCTAATATTATCTGGCTTTACATACAAAACAGTATAAGTTACAAGCATGATGGTGATATTGGCAGGACAGAGACTGCTCTCGGATACATTGTAGTGATAGGAAAGGACAATGTTGTTTCTGTATTCATTTCACTTATATTAGGGTAAGATTATATAGTGATGGAAGGGGGCCTATATATATATATATGCGTTATGCTGACATTTATTCATATCAATAATAATAAAAATAATAATAAACAAAGCAGTCATTCATCTTAACTGTAGGAACTTACTACATGAATGTCACATGGCAAATGAGGTCTAGGGTGAGTTTCAGGTACATCGCTGATTTCTCAATTGGTTAAAAAAAAAAATTGTTCCGTATCTTGTGTGAGGCATTGTACAGCCACAATCAAATAACCATCGACACTTTCCTCCCATTGCGCAAATATATCGGTATCATATCAAACACCTTACGTCAACTCAACCCCCTCATTAATGGGTGTATATTGCACTATTTGAAAAGAATCTGTATACCGGTACAGTAAACCCAATTTCTAGGCTACATTACACAACCCCGAATGCAGTGGATAATGAGGGTTTACTGTACATAGATTCATAGGTATTGGTATAATATACATACACCCATTACTATAGTACAGTACAAAACAAGGCATTACTGTAATAATAATAATAATAATAATAATAACAACAACACATGGGGCAAGAGACAGGTATTTTGAACAATTTTTTATTGCAGAAATGGAATAAGCGTGCCTCAAATCGTGGAGATCTCGATTTTCAGCAACTCTTGGACGTAATTTTTCTTCTTCAATTTTTGGAACCACAAATCTTGGTTAATTTAGTTCTATTTCATGGCACACTTTGGAGAAATCGTGGTTCTCCAATGTACCAAAAGTAGACTAGCCCCTAAAATATGGCTTGAATTGTGACAGCAGTTTATACAGTACACCATTGCACAGTGTGAAATAGGGTGAAAACGTAAAGTGACGTGTGTGTGTGTATGTGTGTGTGTGTGTTGGGGTTGTCATAATATTTCATAAGTTACACTACACAACAAATTATACTCACTGTACCTGTCAAGTCATCACACACACACACACACACACACACACACACACAAAGATGCACTTCCATACGCATGCAAAGGCAGTTACAATGAGAAGGAGATGAATGCATTATTTTTGCATTATTTTTCACAGCATGCAAAGCCAATGTATTTATAAAGATATATATGTGTGCACGTATATACAGTAATGCTTTGTTTTGTCCTGTTATTATGGCTGTGTGTATTATACCTATAATTATGAATCCATGTACAGTAAACCTTCATTGTTCACTGGGTTTATGGGTGCCAAATGTACAGTCGGCAAAAAAGTATCAACACCACCCTTATGGACAGTGATATGTAGTGTTGGTGTTCCTGATTACAGATAAGCCACTCAGACACTTTCAGTATTTTATAATAATGAATTACAAATAGTAATTCACTTATAATTTTTCCCAAATTAAGAATATTAAAATTTTCATCAATGGTAATAAAAATTGAGTTTGGTAATGAGGCCAATTTCAAATCTGGCAAATCCACACACCAAGATTATCAACCTTACCGTGCAAATTTTTTTAATTTCAATGTAAGGGTGGTGTTGATACTTTTTTGCTGACTGTACATAGGGTTTACTGTACACAAGTTCATTACAAACATTACAATACACACCCATAACAGCACCAGTGGAAAACATGGGATTACTGTATGTGTGTGTAAAGTACAAAGAGGGTTTACAGTATACAGATTCATTACAAACAGTACAATACACACTCACAGTAACAGTGCAAACCAACGTAATACTGTACTGTCATTATAACCTTGCTTTACCATCATCATCATCATCTACTATGCCTCTCTAATATAAACTTTACAAAGCTCTCCTGAAGCAAACACCACAATCCAATATATATGATGAATAAATTTTGCACTGTCGTTTAAACACAGGCACAGTATGTCACTTAATAATGTATAGTTGAGCAAGTAGAAGGTGCAAGAAAAATAAGGCTGTATATGGCAACATCTGGCAGTTGTTTGTAGTAAGTCCTCGTATCTTTATGAATAAATCAATAGGAACCCAGAGCCAATGTAAAGTGGAACGTGATTGGCTGAACTTTTGAGTGGTGGTGGTGGTGAAGACTTTGCCATATACAGCCAGATTTTTCTTGCACTTTCTACTTTCTGAACTGTACAGTAGGCCAAATTAGAAGACGAATAAATTTAGCACTAATCATTTGAACACAGGCTCGGTAAATCACTTAAGGGACCCTGTGATGTAGTCAGAACATTGGAGGTTGGTGAGTCCTTCAAATATTGCCACGAAACACCACCTGTATTGAATGAGCTTTTTTCGTGGCATAGTCAGGAGGAATCAGAAGCATCCAATGTTCATACACATTCACAGGTCCATAATATTATACAGCATGTCCTTGATATAAGATGAATATATTTATCCCTTTAACAGGCTCAGTACTTACTTAATTAGTCTGTATGGTAATGTTCATACATGTATATACAGATTGAATAAATTTAGCTCTAACCTTTTAACACAGGCTCAATAAATCACTTAATATTATACAGTAGGCCCTTGATATTAGATGAAAATATTTAGCACTATCCTTTTAATTACAACAGCACAGGTTCAGTAAATCACTTAAATAGTCTAAATGGTAATAAAGTAACAAAAGCCTGGGAAAATATTGGATGACTTTTAATGAGTGTAAAATGAAGTGGTGGGTAATGAATAAAAGAAGCTTGGGAAAACATTGGGTGGTCTTCAATGAGTGTAAAATGAAGTGGTGGGTAATGAATAACAGAAGCCTAGGAAAACATTGGGTGGTCTTGAATGAGTGTAAAATGAAGTGGTTGATACAAGTATTTAATTAATTGTATATCAAGGGTCTAGAGTACTACCAACATTTAGTTACTTACTATTATTGTCCTATATCTTCATCAATGTGGCTCTCTCTACGCCTCCTCAATATACTATTTTCCTCGCTATTTTCCTGGCTGTTTTCCTCACTATTTTCCTGCCTCTGAATCACGGCTTCCCCTACTTCATTATCAATCACTATATCTCTTCTGTCTGTAGTGTTCATGTTCTCCCCTTGTATAACATCAGTGTTTCCCTGTTCATCTGTGTGTGCCTGTGTGTGTGCATTATCTTCATCCCCACCTTCAGCAGGATGTATACCTGGTGCAGGTGTCTGAGCGTGTGTATTCTCGTGACTCTCAGTTCTGTACAGTATTTCATGACAGAGGGGACAGGAATCTTGTACATAGAGCCACTTGCGCAAACACACACTGTGGAAGTAATGATTACACCTTGTTATGCGTGCGCTCTGAAGTTCCTGAAAGCATATGGCGCACACGTCGTCATGTGCACTGAGTTGATCGGTGGTCGCTTCAGGCAAGGAGTCGATTTTCTTGACGGCCGTGCGACGCTTCATGAATACAGTCCACCCGTTCTTGGCTTCACACCAGATGTTGAAGTAGGCGTGGACACACATCATGAAGGCACGTATGGAACCGCCCGACTCAAAGAAATATATCCACGCCCCATTGAAGAAGAGTAGGATGCCGAACACAAACTCAACGCTGTTGCCAAATGCGCTGATGTAGTAAACGTGGTCATCGAGCCTCTCCCAGAACTGGTTACGGTAAGCGTCGACCAGGAAGAGTGAATAAATGAGTACAGAGACCAGTGTTTTGACCACTACCTGAATGGAGAATGCAGACACCGCCAACAGCCAAGTGGAGAGCGGATAGAATGACCAAAGGATGTATAGAAGGACTAGGGGGAGTGAGAAGAGCAGCAGACACACGAACAGAGCGCGTGTGTGTCTGTACATGGCTGGGTTGCATGAGGCACTGAGGGACATTAAGACCGGGTTTACCATGTTGTGTATAAAGTGAAGCATGGCGGTGAAGAGGAGACAAAAATTACGACACAGCCTCACGAAGCGCTTCTCACCCTCCATGACTGTCAGGCCACTCTGTTCGGCAAGAATGAAGAAGAGGATGGCGCACACAGTTCCCATACTCCTTTCGTCATCTTCTGTGGTCAGTAGAATCATTTGAAAGAGCACACCAACATAGTGACTAACGTAGGACACCACGCTGGTCATTCCCAGTAGTGCCACCGCTGTCTCACATCCCTGTATCATCACTGCTTTGAATATTACATACACATCTTCAACCCCAAGGAGGAAGATGGATCGGTAGTCACCCCTGGCGTACACAATCTCTGCTACCAGACTCATCACGTGTTGAATGACCCTAATGACCCAGAATGTACGGAGGACGTTGGGGACGTTTAGGCGGACCCATTCGGACTCGAGCAGTGCGTGGAGTCCAAAGTCGGTCATTACCCTTCGAGCATACCGGTAACCCTCCACCACCACTTCAATACCGTTCACTAGATTACGAGCCACTGTGTACTTGATGATAGCCAAAGGTAGCAAGGCAGCGCATAGGGGAATACCAGTCAGAAGAATACTAGTGTGTGTGTGCGGTGATGTGTGTGTGTGTGGTTGTGAAGAAGCTGTGTAGGTGTGTGTGGGTAAGACAAACATAACAGACAGACTGGGAAGCAGGAACGACATAATTACGAGCTTGTGCAGCAGAGGGTAAGAAGGCCCCTTATACAATACCGTATACAGGTATCCAAGCAAACCCTGAAGTATACAGTTAACAGCGAGGGGGTACAGCATAACAGTACTATCCATTAATGCACTGGTGTTGAGGGAGAGGAGACTGTAAACAAGAGGAAAGTTGTGTTGTGGTGTTGCTGTTGTTGACATTGCGAGGAGGTGTTGCATTGTTGCCATGTTGAGTTGGTATCCTGCCACCACTGTTGCCATACTTCCCACCACCAGATACATCTGTTGTAGGCGTTTGGAGGTGAGTAGGAAGACCACCATTGCTGTCATGTACACTGTAATATAAACCACCAATTAATTAATGTTTATACACTGTAATATAAACCACCTATGAATTAATGTTTATACACTGTAATATAAACCACCTATGAATTAATGTTTATACACTGTAATATAAACCACCAATTAATTAATGTTTATACACTGTAATATAAACCTAACCTATTAATTAAGGGGATAATACACTTTTGGTACATTGGAATGCCTTGATTCCTCCAAAGTATGTCAGGAAACAGAACCAATGAATAAATATAATGTTATCCTTACATCTTACTAAATATAAACATGAAAATTTCTGCCCAAAATACTAAAATATACTAATATATAAAAATACTAAATATAGAAATTTCTGTCCAAAAAATGAAAAACTGCGGTAATTATCTTTGTACCTCACCTAACAGAAACACGAGTATTTTAGTGAGGGTGGAGGGTGATAGGAGTGAGGTGTTGTCATCATCATCGTCGTCGTCAGGTGTGTGTGTGTCGTCGGTGAGGTTGGTAGGGTCGTCTTCGAGGGGTGATCGGCCGAACCCTTCAGCATTGAGGAAAGGATTCTCATCGGCCAGAAAATTGGAGTACCGATATCTGATAAAATAACAATATGATAATGTAAAAATAAATAGTACCAGTCATATAATATACTATAATAAATAATAAGTAACAATAATAATAATAATGATAATAACAACAATAATAATAATAATGATGTGAAAATAAATAGTAGCAGGTCATCTAACATACTGTAATAATAATAATAATAATGTAAAATATTTATATAGCACTGAGGAAGGCATCAAGGAAATAAACTGGAATACTATAGGAAGGAAAACAGTTTAATATTAATGATGTTAAAATACAAATATTATCCCTTGCTTTGCACTGGTGTTACGGTTGTGTAATGAACTGTTTGTGAGTGTGGGTGTGTGTCTTCAAGAATGTATTTGAGTGTGAGTGTGTATGTGCGTGTTTGTTTGTGTGTGTGTCTTTATGAATATGTCTTACTGTGTGTGTTTGTGTGTGTCTTTAGGAAGGTATTTGAGTGAGTGTGTGTCTTTATGAATGAGTCTTATTGTGTGTGTGTATGTGTGTGTTTATGTGTGTTCGTGCGTGCGTGTGTGTCTCACCTGACGTGCATGTTGTTAGAGAACCCAAAGCAGCACTTGAGCACTTCATCCATGACAAAGAGAGGAGGGACTCGCAGTGCTGTGTCCAAGATACTCAGGGCTTGGGCTTGTAAATTCATCTTGGCTGGCCATGAAAATAATACAGTAAAGGTTAAAGGTCCGCCAATGAGTGGCAGTCAATGGGACAGAGTGAAGCACACACTAGACTGTATAAAACACAACTAAAATACACATCACAAAGATGATGAGTGGCCCAAAGACCTCTCCACCCATGTGAGACCCGAGTCAGCTTCGGCTATGTCTGTGTAAGCAGGAAGACCTTAGACAGCCGACTCAAACCCCCCACCCTCTGCTCACAGGGGTGGTAACCTCTGGCATCAGTGAAAGATTTTTACCGTGTCCCGAGCAAGGAACGAAAGCTAGACCACAGGAACTACAGCCGCGACTCTACCACTGTGCTGGCCAGTAGTCAGTATAAAAGCAATATAGATGTATTTTGTTAGGTTAGGATAGGTTCAGCTAGGTTTAGATCATTCAAGAGCATATTTATTAGAATAGAATAGGTTAGGCTTAGATAATTTAAGAGTATATTTTTTAGCTTAGGTTAAGCTTAGATAATTCAAGAATATATTTATTAGATTTGGCGGCAAGTTTATTTGCGGATGACACTATGTTGATGGCTGAGAGTGAAAGGGGGTTACAGAGAGTGGTGGACGAATTTCCGTCTGGGTGTAAACGAAGGAAACTGAAGGTGAATGTTGGTAAAAGTAAAGTGATGGTATTTGAGAGAGCAGAAACTGAAGTGATTGACTTTGCTACACCTTACAGAGTGGGAGTACCAACTGGGACGAAGTGTGAGATAACTCTGAGGGGTGAGAGGATGGAGGAAGTGAAGGAGTTTAAGTACCTGGGTACAGTTATGTGTAAACATAGAAGTATGGAAGGAGAAATTAGGGAGAGAGCAAAGAGGGGTAGGCAGGTCATAGGATTACAGGGGAGGATTATGAAGGGTAGAAGTGTGAGTATGGAAGTGAAAAGGGGACTACAAAATAGTATAATCCTGCCAACACTGACATACGCGTTGGAGACATAGACATGGAGTAGGGCTCATCAGTCTAGAATAGGTGCTGTGGAAATGAGTTACTTGAGAGGAGCATGTGGACTTACTAGGTGGGATGGAGAAAGTAATGAGAGTGTATACGAGAGATGTGGTATGAGTGAGAAGGCAATTGGTATTGAGTGTGGAGTGGTTGAGAGAGTGAAGAGTAATACATTGAGGTGGTTTGGACATGTAGAGAGAATGCAAGGTGAGGAGTTTGTAAAGAAGGTGTATGGAAGTGAAGTTGTGGGACCTGGTGTGAGAAGCAGACCTCCGGTTAGATGGCAGAACAGAGTGGAAGAGTATGTAAAGGAGAGAAGCATGAGGGGTAGAGTAGGGCTTGACCAAGTAAGGAGGGAGTGTTGGAACAGGGAAAACTGGAGGCACTTCTGCCGTGGCCACCCCCTTGGAGGGAGTTCCCGGAGGGAGCGAGGCGTCAGAGCTATAGATAGATAGATAGATTTATTAGATTAGGTTAGGTAAGTTAGGTTAAGTTTAGGTAATTCAAAAGTACATTTGTTCAATAATTCACCAGTAAAACTTAAACTGAGTTTGCTCATTAATGTAGCAATAAAATTTGAACTGGGTTTGTTCAATAATGTTTAAAAAAATTTGATAACCACATCTACTGTATATACCATTGGTTAAAATAAATATAAAAGTCCACTTTAATACACTTTTTGCATATAAGTAAAAATGCATTCATTCTAACAAACACACACAAACAAACAAACCACATACCCTCCTTAAAAATACGAATAACTATCATACCGGTAAAAATATGTACACATAATCCATAAAATACATATACACACAAACCATTAACGTACATATACACACAAACCATTAACGTACATATACACACACACACACAGTCAAATATACACATTCATAGTCAAATTAATAATATAAATGACTAACCTGGTTTATAATTATGTTGTTTGTGTTGGTGGTGAAAAAATTAATGTTACGTGTGTGTGTGTGTGTGTGTTGGTCGAATGTGAAGTTAACAATGTAAAAAGATTAATCACACTTATTATATTTCCTTAAGTGTGTTTTATGTGTGTATGTATATGTGTTTTATATGTGCATGTATGTGTGTTTTATGGGTGAACTATGTGTGTATGTGTGTGTGTGTTGGTCGAATTTGAAGTTAACAATGTAAAAAGATTAAACACACTTATTATATTTCCTCAGTGTGTTTTATGTGTGAACAATGTGTGTATGTATGTATATGTGTGTGTTTTAGTAGTAGAAACAGTAGTAGTAATAAGTAGTAGTAATATTATCAAACATTACACCATTTATTATCACTGTCTCCTTCACTTGTCACTTGGGTTTGTTTACATTTTCCCAGCTTGTGGTCTAAATCTGGCTTGTGTAATCGAGAATATTGTTTTTCTTTTTTCTTTTTTTGGGTGTGTGTATGTGTTTTTAGGTATTTATTGTGGGTGGAATATTATGATTGTGATATATTTTGCAAGTAGTGTACATTACATTAGTTGATGGGAAATTAAATAATGATAAATAGTAAACAGATGAATGTTAATTAATTTTGGGTTATGTAGTTGAGAATATTATTACCATGCGATATATTGCAAATACACATTACTTAATCATCATCAATCAATATGCCATTGCAACAATACATTTTTCATTTAATTTATTCAGTCATCATTAATTACTCCATTTCCCCTGTCATTTAGAAAGAGTACCTATAGTGAAATGGTTCTCACACACACACACACAATCACTCCCCCTTTTCAAACTCACAAAATACTCAGCCCCCCTCCCCCAACACACACACACACAAGTTCTTGCATCCACGACTTGAGTGGGTGTTATACTTTTGGTACATTGGAGCGCATTAGTCTATTTAGAGTATGCCAGGAAACAGGATTAGATTAGCAAATATAATGGTATATGGTTTGTTGCTAGCTTAGAATCGTCTTGTCATTAATTTGCATTCATTGGTCTATAGTTCACATTCCCATCCTTCACACTTCCAACAATACTTCCCCAGTCCCCACAACACACACGCACTGTACATACACCTCTCCACATGGCATTACACTCACTCTACAATTACATCGCCTTATTACGAAGTCGATAGCCCCAATCACCAACCAACCATCCCATTCCTATCCTTCACACTTCCAATTCCTTCTTCCCAGTTTCACTGTTGAATTTCCTGACCTCTTTCGGTTGGCAGTGAAAATTTCATTCATTATCTCTCTCAGTTTCTCACTTGTTTTTTTTTTCTTCACTCATTAACCTTTTAACTTACCTCTTACTCTCTAACTACCCTCTTCTCCTATCATTCATCCTATATTCCCAAGAACAGACAGACACACACACAACCTACAGCAAAGTACACTAGTGAATAGTAATACTAGATAATTTCTGACTCGTAGGGGGTATTAGACCAAGTGGTGGCCAGCTGATCTGGAAATGCATAAAATTTGTCGATTATCTTGACTATTAAGGTAGTCAAAATAGATTTTTATATGAAATTCAGGTATGGACGGGAGGACGTGGAGTTCGTCGACTTCCTGCCATCAGGCTGCTGGTCAGAAATTATGTATCACGAGTGAGTACATCGGTATGCTGTAATAAGCATATTTGTATTTGAGATAGGTTAAGAAAATTTATTAAAATATACGCAGAAATGAAAGTTTTTTTTTAACTTCGTTACAATTTGAACACTCGTTGGCGAAATCATTCATATATATTGGTACAGTACATGCTTAATACAACATTGTCACATATACACATACATACTATATACCCTATAACTATATTATGGGGGTAGTACAGTGTTGGTAAAACTGGAGCATGCAACTGATTCCTCCAAACTATTCCAAGCAACTTACGGGCCACCATTAGTTTTGTTAATCGGTCCGATTTGCTTCCTACTTTGAAGGAATCAAGGCACTCCAATGTACCAAAAGTATACGAGTATTAATCCCATAAAGGCAGTGTGGAACCTTGTGTTGTTTCGGGTTAATTAAGAATATACTTTGGGTACATTAGAGTGCCTTGATTCCTCTAACGTATGTCAGGAAACTGAATCAGATTAGCAAAAACAATGGTGTCCTGTTGTTCCTGGGAGTAGTTTGGCGAAATAATTTGCTCCAGATAGCCTATACCACTAACACTGTATACTAACCCCCTTTTACATATCATAAAAGTCTCGTGCAAATGAAAACCCATCCTATAGAGTATAGATAATGACAGCTGAGAAGAACACATACACATAATGCAAGATTCAACCGGTACTCTCAGTCTTTCATAAAATATACACAATTGCATGGTCAACTCTGGAACACACACACATAACTATCTAATGAAGAGGTAACCGGTACTCTGTCTCTCATATACAACTGGTCAACTCTGGAACACACACACACACACACTAATACAAGAGTTAATCGGTACTTTGTCTTTCATAAAATATACACAACTGCATGGTCAACACTGGAACACACACACACAACAACTATCTAATTATAATAATGCAAGAGTTAACGGTACTCTGTCTTTCATATACACAACTGGTCAACTCTGGAACACACACACTGATTACAAGAGTTAATCGGTACTCTGTCTTTCATATACACAAATGGTCAACTCTGGAACACACACACACACACACACAACTATTTAATACAAGATTACACTGGTACTCTCTGTCTTTCCTATACACAAGTGGTCAATTCTGGAACACTCTACCTCCATTAATCTTTCCCCCTTACTACAATGTGTTCCTAACCTCTCTGTTTTTTTCTAGATGAGGACAATAAGTGGCTGCCTCTCAACCTTTAATTCTAATCATAATCAATATAGAAAAAAACAAACAAACATGGTAAATAAAGATGTGGGGTGGCACTAAGAATACCATCGTCATTAACAACACGACGAGAATCTGTGGTGGCAGTATTATTATTATTATTATTATTATAGGTTAGGTTAGGTGGGTGTGAGGCAGTAGTGGGTTAAGTTAAGTTAGGTGGGTGTGAGGCAGTAGTGGGTTAGGTTAAGTTAGATGGGTGTGAGGCAGTAGTGGGTTAGGTTAAGTTAGGTGGGTGTGAGGCAGTAGTGGGTTAGGTTAGGTTAGGTGGGTGTGAGGCAGTAGTAAGTTAGGTTAGGTTAGGTGGGTGTGAGGAATCAATTGGTTATGTTAGGTTAGCTATGTCTGGGAGGTGGGGCAGCAGATACAGGTAATATTTTGGTATCGGAGGGAGGGAGATCATCCTCAAGATAATGCCTGAGGGCGGGTGGGAGTGGGAGGGCGTGTAGGAGGAGGCGTGGGTTAGGAGGGAGTGCTGCCAGGAGAGTGTGACGGGCGCGGTCCTGTAGCCCCGCCCACGCCCTCCTCGTCACGCCCAGAGTGAGTTTAGTTTTAGCAGCGGTTGATGAGATGACCGGGTAGAGTGGTTCGGTGATAGTGTCTAATCCAGTGAAGGCCACACCCAACCATTGTGCATCTTTGTAGAAACCCAAGGTGCCTGCCTCACCGTCAAACAACACACCTACGGTGGTGGCTCGATTCTCCCTGAAGGGGTCGGTGTAGCGACGGCCTTGTCCTCCGTGCCACACTAAACCCTTGTGTGACAGTCCCCACCCATGAATGTCCTCCCCCACCAGACTGACGAAGGCGTTGGCGTGTAGTCGTGCCGATGCTGTACACACACCAAACATCACCGCTGTGCCAAATAGTCTCTGTGACACCTGTACCTCCCAGTAGTGTACACCACCGTTGAGTTGACGTGATCCCCGAACAGCAGCAGTGCCATGGGACCAGTTGGGATGGAAGAGTGCCGTTCGGGCATACAGTAACACCTCGGGACTCTTGTGACGCCGACTCCAGTGCCACCAGGAGTCACACCCGTGTTGTAGTGGTGGTGGCCTGGGGTCACCCTGGGTCATGACACACACTCTGGGTCATACCACACATGTGACACACTCTCTGCAATATAAAACGAAAACTCTAACACTCTCTGGAACACATACAAAGAAAAATACAAAGGAATCTAACAAATCAGACTACTGTATATAGTAATGTGTTGTTTTCCATTGGTGTTATTATGGGTGTGTATTATTATGTTTGTAATGAAATGTGTCTTAATATATTACACACACACATATATATGCAGTAAGGACTTGTTGGTGTGTATTATTATGTTTGTAATGAATGTTTCTTTATATATTACACACACATATATATATACAGCAATGACTTGTTGGTGTGTATTATTATGTTTGTAATGAATGTGTCTATATATATTACACACACACATATATATATAGTTATGACTTGTTTTTGTACTGTTGGTGGTATGGGTGTGTATTGTACTGCTTGTAATGAATCCGTGTTCAGTAAACCATCATTATGTACTGGGTTTATGGGTGAGTAATGTACAAAGAAGGTTTACTGTACACATACATTAAAAACAGTACAATACACACCCATAACACCAACAGTACAAAAACAAGTCATTACTGTCTATGTATATGTGTGTGTAATATCTATAGACACATTCATTACAAACTATAATTACACACCAACAAGTCATTTACTGTATATATATGTGTGTAATATATATAGACACATTCATTACACACTATAATTACACACCAATACAGCAAAACAAGGTATAATTATAAGGTATTACCGTATAATTCTAGACACCAACTTACCTGCTAACGGGACGACTGGCTTCCTCTGCAGCTGTGTTTTGTTTACATGTTGTGATAAACAGTTGACGTCAGACAAGCGCATGGCCGACATAGTTTTCCCCAGTATTAATAATGTGTTTCTCTTTTATTATCACTGCCTCTCTCTCTCTTAGCTCGAACGAATAAAAAACAAAATAATGAGTGAAAGTTGTAGAGGGAGAGAGAAATAGTAGTAGATTAATGTATGACTAAAGATATGCGCAAGTATTCACGCCCCTCTCTCTCTCTCTCTCTGAAGTGAGTCCTACTATTTCCTTCGTGTTTACTGTCCCTCCTTTCTTTTTCCTTCGTGTTTACTGTCCCTCCTTTCGTTTTATTTCCTTGTTTACTGTCCCTCCTTTCTATTTCCTTCGTGTTTACTGTCCCTCCTTTCTATTTCCTTCGTGTTTACTGTCCCTCCTTTCTATTTCCTTCGTGTTTACTGTCCCTCTTCGTGTTTTTACTGTCTTTGCGTTCCTTCGTGTTTGCTTGCTGCCCCACCTCTCTATATTCTCCTTCGTCCAACAGGTTCTTTCAGTCTTAGAGCGGTCTTCCTTCATACATTTATGTGTGTGTGTTCACCGGGACACATTTTACAAGTATAATAACACTTCTTAGTCTTACGTGAACTGTAGACAGTTTTAACCGGCCTTGGAGAACGAAAGAAAGGGCCGGAGGAATAACTTTGATATCTCTGTCTCTTCCTATCATCATTTTCCATCCTGTCTCTTGCTAGCACTGCCTTCTGTCTCCTCCAAACTCGGTCTCTTTTTGTTTACATTGCTGTTGTTGTTGGTGGTGGTGGTGTCTTGAAGGAAGGTCTAAACGGAGGGCCTCTTATATGGGTCACGATACAGAGCAGCCCTAACCCACTTTTTTATCTTCGGGGGCAGGGGACAAGACAGTTCCTTATCTATATACGACAATAACTTACCCATCGAAAATATATCCGAAGCCAGCGAACATTTCTTCCCCGCTAACAATTCAGGTGCCATCCATTCAAAAAATTTTCTATACCTCTTCTGAAAGGGATATTTAAAAGTTTTTGTGCCTATTTTAGTCGCCAAGCCGAAGTCAATTAGGGTTACAATAGGACCACCATTACCCTCTTCGTGTTGTTGTGTGAGTTCGTGGTTTTGTTCTGTATGTGCGTGTTGTTGTTGTTGTTGTTGTTGAAGTACATGCACATTATCTGCCTTGATGTTGTATGTACGTTTGTCAAGATGTCCTGGGTGTGCCTGTGTGTGTTGTGGGGCGTACTATACACACACATTGTCTGTCTTGATATCGTTATGTGCTATTCCTTGGGCTGCCATTCTAACCACCACCTATCCTAGTTGATTGAACACACTCCATATCGTCTCTGTGTTTCCTACCTTCTCCAGCTTCTACAACTGTGTCTTCTTTCCTTGGTCATCCTTCTCCTTCTGCTACTCCTTTTTCGTCATATTAATTTCTTTCAACTCATTTAGGATGAAGGTACAGAGGGTAACACCGGCAAAACGACTAATGAGTATATCCAACTTGGCACACACACCTATTAACTCCTACACACCTTTCACTCCCTTAACCTTATCCAACGCCTTGACTTCCTTCAACAACATATCCGAAGTAGCCTCTCCATGGAACCTCTTCAACACCCAGTCCCTATCCCCATGTAAACTGAGCCTGTAACAAACACCATAAGTCCCCTCACCTATCTTTAACAACCTGCCCTTCCCCAACATACCCTCCATTTCATCAGGGGTAAATAACTTGACACCAGATCGTCTACACCAGTTGTACACCTGACGTGGGCCTAATGCATCACCGTTCCTCGTCAACAGTGCCTTCAGATCCGCTGACGTCACCTCGTCTTTACCCGACATTATTTATATACTTTTTCTTGGTGGTACTCAAATTTCGATATCCCGGTGACAGGAAAAAAAGTCTCCAATTAATATATATCCCATTTTTGAGGTGGAATGTGTTGGGGTGAGTGAAAGTGAGTTGGTGTTGTTGTTATCTTGGTGGGGTCTGTCTATGTCCCTGTTCACCTATAGCATTAAGTTGTAGACTGGGGGAAGATGTGTTGATGTAACTAGTCTTGACTGCCTTAAGGGGGTGCGGGAATAGGGGGAAAGGCTTGGGGTTTTTTTTTTGGGGGGGGGGTTCGGGAGAGTTTGGGGGGTGCGGGAGTAGGGGGACAGGCTTGGGGGAGGGGGGGTTAGGGGGGTGCAGGAATAGGGGACAGGCTTTCTACCCACCCCAAGCCTGTACCCCTATTCCCGCACCCCCCAGTCCCCCCCCCCAAGCCTGTCCCCTACTCCCGCACCCCCTTAATGACCAACACCATGAGTCGATAGGCATAAAGTAAAAAATTATCTTCTTCTGTGTCTCCTTAGCTCTGTCCCACCTGTCCACAACTCCCCTCATCCTCTTCGCTGGCTTCTACTCACCCACTAACATTTGCGAGCTCCGTTTATCTATAGCGGTGGTGGTAGTATAGATGTGTAGTGTGTAGTGAAGATGTTAGTGTGGTAGTGATGAATACCTCCCCAGTATCTCTGTTTGTTGTAAAAGGTGACTGACAAAAAAGGGTTTTCACGTTTCCAACTGTCCCTTTTTTTTTAATTTGTTACTTTTTCTGTGTTTACTGTCCCACCTCTTTTAAAGGTCGATTCCACAGTGGTATTCGTTTGTTAGCTTCCCAACCAACCACACTAACTTGTAAGGCTTCATTATTTCCCAAAAGCTGAGTATCCACATTCACAAAATCTATCAAACAGTTAATTAGTTAGATAATGGTGATCACTGCATAATTTCCTCACCAAATTCATTAAGGGGGTGTGGGAATAAAGGGACAGGCTTGGGGGGGGGGGTTTAGGAGGGTGCGGTTTTTTTTGGGGGGTGCAGGAGTAGGGGGATAGGTTTAGGGGGGTGCGGGTTTTTTTGGGGAGTGCGGGAGTAGGGGGATAGGCTTGGGAGGGGTTTAGGGGGGTGCGGAAATATGGAACAGGCTTTCTACCCCCCTCAAGCCTGTCCCCCTATTCACACACCCCCCCAAACCCCCCCAGCCAAGCCTATTCCCTACACCCACACCCCCTTAAATTTATTCACCCATAAGTCATTTACATTACAAAGTGGGATATAAATTTTATGTTGGTAAATCCTCCAAACTATTCCAAGCAACAGAACACCATTATTTTTGCTCTTCTGGTCCTGTTTCCTGGCATACTTTGGAGGAATTAAGTCACTCCTGCAATGTAACAAAAGCGAATTACTACCTTAAAGGGATGATAGTATTACTTTATTTACTATGGAGTGCCTTGATTCTTCCAAAAATAATAATAATAATAAAAATAATAAAATAAATAATAATAATAATAATAATAATAAAAAATAACAATAACAATAATAATAATAAAAATAATAAAATAAATAATAATAATAATAATAATAATAATAAAAAATAATAATAAAAATAATAATAATAATAATAATAATAATATTTACGCCAGGAAACAACAGCCCCAGATGAAGAAAAATAATTGTGTCCTGTTGTTGCTTGGAATAGTTTGGAGGAATCATTTACTCCAGATTTACCAACACTGTACTAACTAGCCCCTTTAATTAATCACCTATCTTCCTCGGGCGCTATATGGACCTCGCTGTTGCGGCGTCTGATATAAACCAATCAATCAATTAGTGAAGATGTGGTGTAGTGATGATGTGTAATGTGTAATGTGTAGTCAAGATGTACTACATAATTTATACATCTTGACTACACATTACACATCATCACTATAGATAAAGGGGGAAGTTTTGAGTTGGTAAATCTGGAGCAACTGAATCCTCCAAACTATTCCAAGCAACAGAACATCATTATTTTTGCTTTTTTGGTTCTGTAATTAAGGCACTCCAATATAACAAAAAAGAATTACCACCTTAAGGGAGTAATTCTTTTTTGGTACATTGGAGTGCCTTGATTCCTCCAAAGTATGCCAGGAAATAGAACCAGGTCAACATAATAATAATAATAAAAAAAAAAAAAATAATAACAATAAAAATAAAATAAAAATAAAAATAACAACAATAATAATGGTGTTCTGTTGCTTGGAATAGTTTGGAGGATTTGGTTGCTCCAGATTTACCAACACAAAACTTCCTTCCACCTTAATGAAACCCTCGATATATATATTTAATGAATAAAATTAATACTTCTATCCACCACTTCCTTTTATACTCAAAAAAAATTCAAGAAAAACTATGTATTCTTAATTAATAAGCCTATATAAAATAATGATTAAAAAATACATAATTGATTTTGTTTTATTATTATTATTTATTATTATTATCAAATTTTAACATCAAACTTTAGATATTATTAGACTTAAACACATTATTTTAAAGATTTCTTAGACAGACTATAATATAATAATATGTGGATAACTTACAATATATTATAAACTAAAATTAAATACATTATCATAATTACACACTTTTGAGACCTACTGTAAGAAAAGTGGTAATTAAAAAAAAAAAAAAAAAAAAAGTGCATTATTATAAGGAATAAGTTAAGTTTTTTTTTTTTTTTTTTTTTTTTTTTTTTGTGAATTGAATTTCTCCAAAGTATGCCAGGAAACAGACTTATATTCATTGTTATTAATAGGGCATCTGTTTCCTGACATAGTTTGGAGGAATCAGTCGCCATCTAGTTTGACTTCACTTTATATTGTTATTATTATTATCATTATTATTTTTCTTATTTTTATTATTATTATTATTTTTATTATTATTATTTGTATTATTATTGTTGTTATTATTTTTATTTTTATTATATTTTTATTATTATTATTATTATTATTATTATTTTTATTATTATTATTATTATTATCATTATTATTATTTTTATTTTTATTATTATTATTATTTTTATTATTATTATGTTTATTATTATTATTATTATTATTATTATTATTATTATTATTATTATCATTATTATTTTTATTTTTATTATTATTATTATTATTATTATGTTTATTATTATTATTTTCATTATATTTTTATTATTATTATTATTATTATTATTTTTTATTTTTTTTATTATTATTATTATTATTATTATTATTATTATGTTTATTATTATTATTATTATTATTATTATTATTATAGTATTAGTAGGTGTGTTGGAGTTTGCTGACGATACAGTTCTATAAGTTGCAGGGTTTGGTGACTATTATTTGGAGATGTGTGTGAGAAACGGAATTTGGTGAAGAGTCAAATTATTATAATCTTTGAAAGGGGTGATGGTGTGAGGTGGGGCTAAAATAATGGTGTTTGAAAGTGATGGTGTGAGGTGAGGCTAAAATAATGGTCTTTGAAAGTGATGGTGTGAGGTGAGGTTAAAATAATGGTCAGGTTATGGAGAATGTCAGCTCATTTAATTACGGGGGTGCGGGGGGAGGGGGTTAGGGGGGTGCGGGAGTAAAGGAACAGGCTTGGGGGGAGGGGGTTAGGGGGGTGCGGGAATAGGGGGGGACAGGCTTGGGGGTGTGTGTAGGGGGGTGCGGGAATAGGGGGGACAGGCTTGGGGGGAGGGGGTTAGGGGGGTGCGGGAGTAGGGGGACAAGCTTGGGGGGGAGGGGGTTAGGGGGGTGCGGGAATAGGGGGGACAGGCTTGGGGGGAGGGGGTTAGGGGGGTGCGGGAATAGGGAGGAGAGGCTTGGGGGGAGGGGGTTAGGGGGGTGCGGGAATAGTAGGGGGATAGGCTTGAGGAGGGGGGAGGGGGGTGCGGGAGTAGAGGGACAGGCTTGGGGGAGGGGGTTAGGGGGGTGTGGGAGTAGGGGGACAGGCTTGGGTGTGTGTGTAGGGGGGTGCGGGAATAGGGGGACAGACTTGGGGGGAGGGGGTTTGGGGGGTGCAGGAGTAAGGGGACAGGCTTGGGGGGAGGGGGTTAGGGGGGTGCGGGAATAGGGGACAGGCTTGGGGGGGTGCGGGAGTAAGGGGACAGGTTGGGTGAGGGGGGGGGTTAGGGGTGCGTGGGAATAGGGGACAGGCTTTCTACCCACCCCAAGCATGTACCCCTATTCCCGCACCCCCCAACCCCCCCCAAGCCTGTCCCCTACTACCGCACCCCCTTAAAGGCCCCAGAGATGTAGTCAGAAAATATACCTTAAGCCTATGCTAGATTATGTTAATTAGGTTAGGTTAGGTCAGGTCAGGTCAGGCATACCAGCTCAATACACTTCAATATGAGATTATGCTATATTATGTTAATTAGGTTAGGTCAGGTCAGGTCAGGTCAGGCATACAAGCTCAATACACTTCAATATGAGATTATGCTATATTGTGTTAATTAGGTTAGGTCAGGTCAGGTCAGGTCAGGTCAGGCATACCAGCTCAATACACTTCAATATGACCAACAGCAAAAATAAATTGATGGTCGAACTTTCTAAGCGATAAGAATCTGGCAGAAACCGGTTTGTTAGACGTGATCATTATTTCCTGGTTGGGAGTGGCCGGTCCCGGAAACTTACCAAACAAAGTGTATTCCTCGAGGCCTGCTGGAGGGGCGGTTGTAGTAGTGGTGTTCCCGATGCGTATTTCCACCTTTAATAGGGACATTGCTGCGTTTGGTGAGGCTTCAGCAATGAGTAAGACTTGGGTGAACTTTTTCGGGTTACCAAAATCGATTACAAGCCATTGGGCATCTCCGTCTAATGTGGATACGAAGTTGTCATCACCCCCAAAGCTGTGTATGCCATCCACAACGTTTTCCTTTACTCCCAACGGCACCCACACGTTCTGTTGTCCTGTGGTGATGGTGGCGTGGGTGACGAAGTCGTAGCGGCGTGTTGAAAAGCACTCAGAGGCTGTAAGAGGCGTTGGGTCTTCATAGGCAGGCATAACAATCAGATCGTAAAAGGTACAGCCAGAGGTGGGATCATCTGTACACCACAAGCGACACCAGGACAACCTATGACATGTAATCGAACAATACTTGATTTTTTTTTCTCTTGATACCATTGCTTCAGGTGGTAGAGGGTTAACGGATGTCTCGATTGTGGATTTGGCAGTGAGTAACGATGGCGAAACCTGTACTTGACTCCATCGTTGTATATTGCTGGCTGCTGTTGTTGGTGTTGGTGTTGTCAGGAGGAATAGTGTTGTTGTGTGGAGGAAGGTCATAGGGGAAGGTCGTCTCAGGCTTGAAAGACCATGTCGGACGAGGGACAAGGTGGTGAACAGGAGGGAAAACAAGTGCGAAGGATATTGGAGGAAAGTAGAGAGGAGGGAAAACAAGTGCGAAGGATATTGGAGGAAAGTAGAGAGGAAGGAAAACAAGTGCGAAGGATATTGGAGGAAAGGAGAAAAGATGAGAGAGAAGGAGGACAGAAAACAGAAAGGAATAGGAAATAGGAGAGATAGCAGTGATGCCAATTCTCCCAAGAACCAACTACTATGGTCTCCCAGTGTTGCCAACCCTCCGGATAAGCCGTAGAAACCATCCATGATACACCTTCCTCGTAGTGGACTCCTGAAAAAAGATAGAAAGTATTAAATTGTTCAAAAACGAAACACTACCTATTTATATAATAATAATAATAATAATAATAATAATAATAATAATAATAATAATAATAATAATAATAATAGTAATTGTAATCCACCCACCTATTTAATTGAAGAAATATCGCCTTAGATGTTGGTGTGTACAGTTGCGGACACTAGAAGCTGTAACGGGTGGAGGGAGAGAGAGAGAGAAGGGAGGGACTGTCCTTCCTTCTACTCCAATGTTCTCACAGCTACTGAAGTGAAGTAACTATACACACACACACTATTACACACACACGCACGTACACACACACTCTCTCTCTCTCTCTGACTAGACACACACATACACGTACACGGACTCTCTCTCTCTCTCTGACTAAACTACACACACACACACACACACACACGTATGTACTCTCTCTCTCTCGGACTACACACACATTAATACACACACACGCAGGTACTCTCGTGTCTGCTGTCCATCCTTTCCTTCTCTTTCCTTCCTTCGTGTTTACTGTCCCTCCTTTCCTTCTATTTCCTTCCTTCGTGTTTACTGTCCCTCCTTTCCTTCTGTTTCCTTTCTTCGTGTTTACTGTCCCTCCTTTCCTTCTATTTCCTTTCTTCGTGTTTACTGTCCCTTCCTTCCTTCTATTTCCTTCCTTCGTGTTTACTGTCCCTTCCTTCCTTCTATTTCCCTCCTTCGTGTTTACTGTCCCTTCCTTCCTTCGTGTTTACTGTCCCTCCTTTCCTTCTGTTTCCTTCCTTCGTGTTTACTGTCCCTCCTTTCCATCTATTTCCTTCCTTCGTGTTTACTGTCCCTCCTTTCCTTCTATTTCCTTCTCTCTCACTCCCTCTCTCTCTCTCTCTCTCTCTCTCTCTGGCTGTGTGTGTGTGTGTTCTGTCACTCAATTCAATATAACATATGCACCAACTTAGGCAAATCTATTCCTTGGCGTGACAAATGCTTTTAAGCCCGTAGTTCCATACACTGAGCACCTTGATTCCTCCAAAGTATGCCAGGAAACAACAGCAAATATAATGGTGGCCTGTTGTTGCCCGTTGCTTAGAATAGTTTGGAGGAATTCGTTGACTCAGATCTGCCTCCCCAATACTTCACTTAACTTTCAGTGGATAAGAATGACTTAAAGTGGCAGTGGTATAAAAAATAGTATATGCAAATTTAATGGTAAAATGTGTGTGTGTGTTCCAGAGTTACCAGTATGTGTGTGTGTGTGTGTGTGTCTGTGTGTGTGTTACCAGTATGTGTGTGTGTGTGTGTTCCAGAGTTACCAGTATGTCTGTGTGTGTGTCTGTGTGTGTGTGTGTTCCAGAGTTACCAGTATGTGTGTGTGTGTGGTGTGTGTTCCAGAGTTACCAGTATGTGTGTGTGTGTCTGTGTGTGTGTGTGTGTTCCAGAGTTACCAGTATGTGTGTGTGTGTCTGTGTGTGTGTGTGTGTGTATTCCAGAGTTACCAGTATGTGTGTGTGTGTGTTCCAGAGTTACCAGTATGTGTGTGTGTGTCTGTGTGTGTGTGTATTCCAGAGTTATCAGTGTGTGTGTGTGTGTCTGTGTGTGTGTATTAGAGAGTTGCCAGTATGTATGTGTGTTCCAAAGTTATCAGTTACGTGTGTGTGTGTGTGTTGCTTCTGGGTGTATGTGTTAAGGTGTGGTATAAAGCAGTGGTTCCTACGGCTCTCTCTTCTTGTTTATTTTGATTTTTATATCGTATTTCTTACTTACTTTTTCCTCTTTTAAAAAATTAACTCTTATAATTCCTGCATCTTTGTAACCAAAATTAATCCCGTGAGGAGCAACCACAATAGTCTTCTAAATTTTCAGACATTTTGCTTGCCCCTGATTTTGGAAAACTTTTTGGTCTGGTGGTCAACTTCAGCTGTTCCTGTGTTCCAGATTTTGGATAATGTCTGAACCTAACTCCTCCTACCTAGACCATACCAGATATCATTACCAAACTTTCAAGACAGTTTCCTACGACTTTCAACTCCGCTCGGCCTTCCAAATTTTTATAATGTCTCTTTTACTTTTTTTTTTTTTTTTTACTTTCAAAATGGAACTAGTAGTGCGCTTGACTGACAGGCCGCCGGACTCTTGCTTTTAAGGTGGTAATTCTTTTTTGTTACATTGGAGTGCCTTGATTCCTCCAAAGTATGCCAGGAAACAGCACCAGAAGAGCAAATATAATGGTGTTCTGTTGTTTGGAATAGTTTGGAGGATTCAGTTGCTCCAGAATTACCAACACAAAACTTCCACCTTAATGGGCTCATACAAGCACAGAGGTCAGCCTGTCCGGTGGCCTGAAGTGGCTGACCTCACACTGACCTCACCTGCCCACACCTGCGAATCAGTCCATGGTTCAGTCGGCCTCACGTTTCCAGCTCAGTGTTAGCAAGGTGTTAGCCAGACTCTGTGTAGTGATGGTGAAACATCTGAATCCTCCAAACTATTCCAAGCAACAGAACACAATTATATTTGCTCTTCTGGTGCTGTTTCCTGGCATACTTTGGAGGAATCAAGGCACTCCAATGTAACAAAAAAGAATTACTACCTTAAGGGGCCCTGTAATGTAGTCAGAAAATTGGAGGTTAGAGAGTCCTTCAAACATTACCACGAAACACACACACCTATATTGACGGAGCTTGTTTCGTGGCATAATTAGAAGGAATCAGAAGCCACCAACTCTCATACACGATCACAGGGTTCTTAAGGAAATACTTTATAAAATATTCATATACCACTGACAATGAATAAAGGCAAGTTTATGTAACCCACGGTCTTGATTTAACCTAGAGGTCGGGAGATCGATCCTCTCAGGTGAGGGCCTGAGAATATTTACTCTTCCGATTTGAGTGTTAGGCACTAACTATAAGGCCACCGAACGTCGTAAAACACCCTCACTGGTACCATAACAGCTTCAGTATTTGGGAATTACCCTCACTTCCCTCTCACTGTGGCTGGGTACCAGTTCGGAAGTCTTGACGTGTGTGTGTGAACAGCAGTTAACCTGGGCCACGGTAACGGGCTTGATTAAGCCTATTTCCAGTGTCGGAAAAAAAAAGAAAAAGAAAAAAAGAAAAAGAAAAAAAAAGAATATATATATATATATATATACAGGGTGATTCAGAAATGCGTGCCGAAAATCCTCAGGTGTATTCCTGGCACATAATTGAATGTAAATTAGTCAATAACGATTTTGGAAATTCTCAATAGTTTATAAGTTATAGTGCCTTCAAGGTTTGAAGAGTGTGTTTAAATCTAGGGATTGTACCATAATCTTTCAGACACGTGTGAAATTACTTAACTCCCATGAAGGCATTGGAAACACAGTAAAAGTTACTAAAGAATATGACAAAAGCTGTAGAGTGTACAGTCACAGCAAAATTACCAGGGACGGAGTTTCAGGGATTATGGTACAATCCCTAGATTTAAACACACTCTTCAAACCTTGAAGGCACTATAACTTATAAACTATTGAGAATTTCCAAAATCGATATTGACTAATTTACATTCAATTATGTGCCAGGAATACACCTGCGGATTTTCGGCACGCATTTCTGAATCACCCTGTATATATATATATATATATATATATTGATGAGTACCAAGACACCAACCTAACCATATATATATATATATATAAAACCTGAGGTGATTTCGTAGAATAATGATATTGTATAACGTAATATAATAAATTAATAATTTGGTATGTGATAGTCTTGTTTTCTAACTCAGCAGAGAGAGAGAGAGAGAGAGAGAGAGAGAGAGAGAGAGAAAATGCAGGTATGCATGTAAAAGGTCTATTATCTAGTTACAAGCTTTTATTTTTATCACGACACATCCTCCTTTACCACCTTTGTGTCTGATGTCCCACCTCTCATATCTATTCTTTGTGTGTGTGTGTGTGCTTCAGAGTTGACCAGTTTTGTGTGTGTGTGTGTGTGTTCCAAAGTTAACTAAGTGTGCGTGTGTGTGTTCCTTAGTTAACTAAGTGTGCGCGTGTGTGTGTTCCTTATTAGTTAACCAAGTGTGTGGGCGTGTGTGTGTTCTTTAGTTAACCAAGTGTGTGTGTGTGTGTTCTAGAGTTGATCAGTATGTGTGTGTGTGTGTGTTTTCCAGAGTTGACCAGGTGTGTGTGTGTGTGTGTGTGAGTAGTAGCAATATTTAACCATTAACTTCAATTTTAAGGAGACAAGAGTGAATATAAATTTGCTTACATTATATATTACTATTGCATGTTAGAATATTTTTCGTATATACTCTCAGAAGTTCATGATCAACGTTAAAAGGTATATATATATAGCCAACACACACACACACATTTTCTAGCACACACACACAGACAATTGGTAAAATCTGGAACACACACACACACAAAACGGGTCAACTGTGGAACACACACACAGACGACTGGTCAACTCTGGAACACACACACACACACAAACAGGTCAACTCTAGAACACACACACACAAACAGTTCAACTTTGGAACACACACACAAACAGTTCAACTTTGGAACACACGCACACACAAACAAGTCAACTTTGGAACACACACACACACAAACAAGTCAACTCTAGAACACACACACACAAACAGGTCAACTTTGGAACACACACACACAAACAGGTCAACTTTGGAACACACACACACAAACAGGTCAACTTTGGAACACACACACACACACACAAACAGGTCAACTCTAGAACACACACACACACACAAACAAGTCTGTAGTGTACTATAGAATAGGTCGATTTTTTTGATTGAGCATGTAACCATTCTCTAATTATCTGCCTGCCCGGTATTGTGATTCTTTTGCCATTACATTTCTTCATGCAGATAGCCTATGCAATTTCTTTCAGCATGTTCTCTTTGCCATTTTGTGAAATATCATTGTCTGCATACTCATGCCAAATTTCATGTATACAACATATGTATTATGCATTTAATACCATAACCAAATACTCTTAGCTTTGTTAACGTCAGGTACGCAGTAAATTGTATATAGTGTTAACTTTTTTTGACATTAAATCATTGGGAACTATTCACCGCATCTCTCTCTTCCTTGAGCATTTCTTAAAGAGAGTTATAGACACTAGCTCCTGAGGCTGAGAAGTTGTAGTGGAGAAACCCTGACAGTGGCCCTTACACAGGAGTCTTCTTTAGGTAGCAGCACAACTTATAGTTGGTGGCTACACCACCCACCAACAAGTCAACTCTAGAACACACACACACACAAACAGGTCAACTTTGGAACACACACACAAACAAACAGGTCAACTTTGGAACACATACACACACACACACAAACAGTTCAACTTTGGGACACACACACACACAAACAGTTCAACTTTGGAACACACACACACAAACAGTTCAACTTTGGAACACACACACACACAAACAGTTCAACTTTGGAACACACACACACACAAACAGATCAACTTTGGAACACACACGCACACACACACCTGGTTTTGATCGTTCACATAAAACATACATACAGCCACGACCATACATACAGCTGTTGACATTGATGGTGTATACGTTGGTGTATTACTGTACAGGTATGATAATTCCATAGAAAAACAACAAAGCCTTCCTCACCTAACCTAACCTAGACCACAGCAGACTACCGGGACCTAACCTGGGCAAACTACCGGGACCTAACCTGGGAAAACTACCGGGACCTAACCTGGGTAAACTATCGGGACCTACCCTGGGCAAACTACAGAGACCTACCCTTGGCAAACTACCGGGACCTAACCTGGGCATATACTACCGGGAAATAACCGTGGTAAAGTACAGGAAATGACCGGGGTAAAATACTGGGACAAAGCCTGATCTGGCAACACTGCTACAAAACGGTAATTCTTTCAATAAATACCAAACCTTCGTACCGGTACCATGCCATGTTCTTGCATACGTCCCATTATCGCTTCCCTCATCGACATGCACATTTATTTTTTATTTTCACGTTGCCGCTAAAGGCCATGAAGTTAATTGATACATGGTGGGAAATTAAATAAGATTAAAATATATGTAAACAATTGCAGTAATATCATGACAGACAACAACCACAACATTGATAAAAATATAGGGTAAATATTGAAGACTTACCGTTATTGCGTACGGTTTTTCTACCTTCATAACCCACTTATTTAGACCATTCTAAGACTATTTTCTTCTATGGCATCTCCTCCACAAATGCCCCATTTCCAAGATAGGGCATATTCAAATGGGGCATCTTGATATTAGCCTGACCTTACCTAACCTAATTAACCTAGACCACAGCAGACTACCTGGACCTAACCTGGGCAAACTACCGGGATCTAAACTGGGCAAACTACCGGGAAATAACAGTGGTAAAGTACCGGCAAAATACTGGGACCTAGCCGGATCTGGCAACACTGCTACAAAACGGCAATTCTTTCAATAAATACCAAATAGGGTCAGTCATTTTACTTGAAAGTACCTTAGAACTTGACTGGTTTTCTTTGATACTCAAGTGTAATAGAAAACTGTGATTTTTTAGCGTGAGAGAGAGAGAATGTGTGTCCGAAGGGGCACCCAAATCCTAATATTTTATTACAAGGAAAATATAAATTCGACTCAAATTTCCCATTCTTTAATTATATTGCACATAGAAAACGGTGGGTTACAAAAGCTTCCAAAATATTATTTATATATCAATTACTATATATGGAGAGAGAGAGAGAGAGAGAGAGAGAGAGACAGAGAGAGACAGAGAGAGAGAGAGAGATTTATCTACTTAAAATTAATTCTCCAAATCATATCTCAAAATAATTAAGCATTATAATATATATGTATATACTGAAGCAATGAAATTCACCCTAAAAATATATATATGAAGCATTGAAATTCACCCTAAAAATATATATATGAATTCCAATTCATCCATTATTATTTATCACCTTAAATTAATTACGATACTGAAAATTCTGTGACAAAAAGAAAAACTAACAAAAAAACATTACCATATTTTCCCCCAACATTAAAATGCAAAGCAAAAATTATATCAAATGCAAAAATTATTATAAGTGGATTATGAATACATAAACACGCACACACATACAGATACTCATACATGCATAAACACATGCACTCTCACATTCACGCACTCATGCACACACATACTAACATTCAAGTAAAATCACACGCACACTCATGCACACGCAAACACACACACACAAATATAAGTTTTCTTTCTTCAAATTCATTAAAAATCTTTCATCATAGGATCTTCAATTAACTTGGAATGTACACTCCATAAGTCCTGTAAAAAAATAATAGTATTAG
>JAWQEG010007763.1:0-24611 GCA_033782935.1 Petrolisthes cinctipes
TTAAAGCCATGAACGAAAGAAGAGCAGAGAGAGTAAGAAGAAGATAATGTATAGGAAGAGCAGAGAAAGTAAGAAGATGATAATGTAGGAAGGAAGAGAAGAAGGATGAACGAAGGGAAGTTAATTTGCAGAGGGAGGAAAGAGAATGAGTAAGAAAGTTAGTTAGAGGAGAGGGAAGGTGAGTGGGAGGAGGAGAGAGAGATGGAGAAGAGAGAGGATGAGTGGAAGGAGGAGAGAGAGAGAGGTGGATGGTGGAGAGGGGAGGGAGGGTGGAGAGAGAGAGAGAGGATGGAGAAAGAGAGGGGGTGGATGGAGGAGAGAGAGAGGGTTGATGGTGGAGAGGGATGGTGAATGGTGGAGAGGGAGGGAGGGAGGATGGATGATGGAGAGAGAGGGAGGATGGATGATGGAGAGAGAGAGAGGGTGGACGATGGAGAGAGAGAGGGAGTGGATGGAGTAGCAGGGAGAGGAGGGAGAGAGGTCTGCCTGGGACTGTATACACAAGAGAAGGTAGGAGGAGGAAGAGGAAAGGGAGAGGAAGAGGTAAGGGAAAAGAGGAGGAGAAAGAGGAGGAAAGGGAAAAGAGGTAGAGAAGGAGAAAGAGGTAGAGAAGGAGAAAGAGGAAGAAGAGGAGGAAAGGAAAAGAGGAGGAAAGGGAAAAGAGGAGGAAAGGGAAAAGAGGAAGAGGAGTACAGTAGGAGAAAGGAGGAGAAGATAGAAGAAGGTGATGAGAAAGACAACATCAGGCCGAGTGTTGATACAAAAGGAGTAATGACGCCAACAGATGTAAAACTGCCCTGCAAACTGGACCAGAAAACCCCCCTTAAAAAATAATGGGTTCACCTCCACTCCTACCAATATGGGGAATCAAAAAGCGGTCGACAAAACTCAGGTTGTGTGTGTGTGTGTGTGTGTGTGTGTGTGTGTGTGTGTGTGTGTGTTTGATTTGTGTTTGGGTGTGTGTGTGTGTGTGTGTGTGTGTGTGTGTGTGTGTGTGTGTGTGTGTGTGTGTGTGTGTGTGTGTGTGTGTGTGTGTGTGTGTGTGTGTGTGTGTGTGTGTGTTCAGTTCTTTGTATTCAGAAGTTTGTTTATTTTGTGTTGCTTTTCGTTGTGCGTTCTAATCACATCCACTAACAACTAACAACTTATTATCTATGGTTATATACAAGTATCCCTTCCATTCACTAAACTCTTCTTCGTGAAATATTGACGTGTTGCTGGAAAATGTCTCGATAAACTGAAGGAAGGAAGGAAACATTATTATCCTCTATTGCCATTTACCTGCTCGTGAAATCTAAGGCAACAATATATCACAATAATGTCGGCAGGACTGTCTCCAGGAATATGTTACAGTCTTTCTTTTCCTTGCGTGCTTTAAAGGGACCCTGTGTAATGTAGTCAGGAAATTGGAGGTACACGAGTCCTTCAAATATTGTCTCGAAACATCACCTATATGGAAATGAGCTTGTTTCGTGGCATAGTCAGGTGGAATCAAAAGCCTCCAATTCTCTAAGGGACCCTGTGATGTAGTCAAGAAATTGGAGGTAAATGAGTCCTTCAAATATTGTCTCGAAACATCACCTATATGGAATGAGCTTGTTTCGTGGCATAGTCAGGTGGAATCAAAAGCCTCCAATTCTCATACAACACGATCACAGGGTCCTTAATGGATAAATATTGACGGATGAAAGTATCGGTAAACAAAATGCAAAGTGGACGTCGAGTGACATCACAGTGGGGTGGGGGGAAGGGGGAGGGGGAGGATGGGGGGGAGGGGGAGGATGGGGGGAAGGGGGGGTTAGTCAGGATCAGGGTCAAAGGTCAAAGTTTCACCACTGCAAGATGCGGACAAATTTCAAGGGTCATCATCGCAGATAAAAGTAGAGTCACATATTCTTAGCAGACACCCTGACACACACACACACACACACACACACACACACACACACACACACAACACAAATATATTTATTCGACAGTCATTCATACATGTGTACCAAACTTCCCGATATCTACTACAAGGATACATGACTTTCTTGAAACTTCTATTTGACATTTACAATAATGATAATAATAATAATAATAATAATAATAATAACAATAACAATAATAATAACAATAACATTAACAATAATAATAACAATAATAATAACAACATTAACAATAATAATAATAATAATAATAACAATAATAACAATAACAATAATAATAATAATAATAAATATAACACAGCACCTAATTCCCAGCAAACACACACACACACACACACATGAATGATAAACCCGAGTGAATGAATCTTTGCTATGGACTGTGTGTGTGTGTGTGTGTGTGTGACTCTACTGTGGAGGTCTTAGTGGGGCTGAGTCCGGGAGTGTGTTTGCTGCCCTGCTGGTCTCCATCATATTGTCTCCTGCCCTTTAGGAGAGCTTAGCCTTTTGGACGGCGATATTTTGGTGTCACATTATACGCCGCAGTCGGTGGGTCGTCCAGTCTATTTTTCTGTTTGTCTGTCTGTCTGTCCTCCCGATGTGTACACTATCTGGGGGACCACAGGCTACGTACGTATTCTCTTTCCAGGATAGTTTACGCAACTCAAATGTTTATTATCACAATTAATAATGTTATGTGCAAATAAATTCATGCTTGTGTGTACTAACGTTGAAGTGATCTGACAACCGCATGTCCTCCGATAGGTACGACAAAGACCTCCACTCGACCACAGTTTGAGAATTATACCCTCCTATAAACGACAAAGACCTCCCACTCGACCACAGCTTGAGTATTATGCATCGAGCCAAGGTCCACCTACCTAAACAACAAGTCTGGTGCTGCTGTGACTGCTACTTACTTACTGTGGGGTTTATTGATTGTGGTGTGTGAGTCATGCTGTCAGTGGCTTGGGGAGGTCCCTTGCTTCACTACCTGATAAGAAATAATAGAGAAAAATATTAAAGCGATGAAAATGTTGTTGAAAAGAGAACGACGAGGGTGAGAGATATTATGTTTAGAAGCCAGAAAAAAATATATATATAGAGAGAGAGAATCATGTGAGCATACGAAGGAGAATAAATATAGAAAATTATGAAGGAAATGAAAAAATTAAAATATATATAAGCTAGATGATTAAAAGAAACAGATAAATTAATAGAGAAAATTAATATCAACGAGAATACATTATAATGAACTGTGATACACGAAGAAATAAATAATAAATTGGAGTAACACAAAATATACGAACTTGAGAAAAAAAAAAAAAAAAAAAAAAAAAAAAAAAAAAAAAAAGATACACGAGACAAGAAGACGACGAAGAGAAGAAGATAAAGTAGAGTACAGATGGAGAGATAGCTGCCTAACCTCGTACATACATACATACACTGTTAAAATAAATATACCATCCACCATTTACTTCACTGTACTGCACCCCCACCCCATCAGTCCCCCTCTCTATCCCCCCTCGTCCCCCCCTCATCAGTCCCCCCCCCGTTATCCCCCTCGCCCCCTCCCCTCACCCCCCGCCGCCCGAGGAGAGGAAAGGGGTCGGTCAGATAGTGTGGACGACTCGAAGGGAAACTGATTACTCCAAAACACTGCCAGGAAACAAATATACAATTACCTCTCAGTTTACAAGTATGGGATATGTTTCTTTAGTATCTGTATTTTTATTATCTGTTTTTTTTTTATCTGTTTTTTTTTTATCTGTATTTTTATTATCTGTTTTTTTATTATCTGTTTTTTTTTATTATCTGTTTTTTTTTATTATCTGTTTTTTTTTATTTGTTTTTTTTATTATCTGTTTTTTTTATTATCTGTATTTTTAGTATCTGTATTTTTAGTATCTGTTTCTTTTGTATCTGTTTCTTTTGTATCTGTTTCTTTTGTATCTGTTTCTTTTGTATCTGTTTCTTTTGTATCTGTTTCTTTTGTGTCTGTTTTTTTTGTGTCTGTTTCTTTAGTATCTGTATTTTTAGTATCTGTTTTTTTTAGTATCTGTTTTTTTTAGTATCTGTTTCTTTAGTATCTGTTTCTTTTGTATCTGTTTCTTTAGTATGTTTTTTTTAGTGTGTTTCTTTTGTATCTGTTTCTTTTGTACCTGTTTCTTTAGTGTATGTTTCTCTAGTATGTTTTTTTGTATCTGTTTCTGTTGTGTCTGTTTCTTTAGTGTCTGTTTCTTTAGTGTATGTTTCTCTAGTATAACTGATTACTCCAAACACTGACAAGAAACAAACATACAACTAGTACCTCACAGTTTACAAGAATGGGATCTGTTTCTTTAGATAATATAATTTGGAGGGGTCAGTAGCCCTCCATTCGTCAAACACAACAGACGACCCCCTGAGTTTCTTGAAGAGGGGTGTGTAAGTAAGTACCATTTGTTTCTCCATATGAAGGTTGACAGGAACCCTAGATACCCAGCCCCGACACCAGAATAATGCATACCTAATTAGCAGTCATTTATAACTCATACAAATCTTAGCGGATAATAATTACATCTGTTCCTTAAAAATTGCAGTCAAGAAATACAAAACGTGGCCCCCAGATACCACTCGTGTCGGGTTACCTTCTACTTGAACATTCAACCAAAATTAATCAACAACCATCAGAGAATAAAATGAAACACACAAATATAAAGAACGATACCATAAATAGCCACGAATCATATAAAACAACAAGCAATAATAATTTCCTCTGAGCTTCCACGTGCCGATAAACACGAAATGAACACACACTGATCGCTAAAGTCGTCCCCCACAAGGACATCAACTCACCACAAACACGCTGGAAGGAAAGTGGAAGGGAGAGAAGGGAAGGAGAGGGAAGGGAAGGAGAGGGAAGGGAAGGAGAGGGGAGGGAAGGAGAGGGGAGGGAAGGAGAGGGGAGGGAAAGAGAGGAGAGGAAAGGAAAGGGGAGGGGAGGGAAAGAGAGGGGAGGAAAGGAAAGGAGAGGGGAGGGAAAGGGTTATGAAAGAGAGGGCAGGGAAAAGGAAAGGAAGTAATGGAAAGGTGAAGGAAAGAAAATAAAAGGTTGGGAAAGGAAGGGAAAGGGGAAAGAAGTGAAGGAGAAGTAAAAGAAAGTGGAAGGAAGGAAGGAAAGGAAGGAATGGAAAGGTGAAGGAAAGGAAATAAAGGCTTGAGAAAGGAAAGAAATGAAAAGAGGATGGTAGGAAAAGAGGAGAAATGAATGAAACAGAACAGACTAGAAAACCAGGAAGGAGTAGCACAGGTGAAGTCAAGGAGAGAAATAAATATAAGGAATCAGAAGAGGAAAACTGATGAAGAGATTGACAGTGACAGAGAGATGACCATAAGACAGAGCGACGTGCAGGTATATGATAATAATACTAAAAATTCTAATAAAGATAACGAGTCGTGGCTATTACACTGTCTTGTCCTCCTCCTCCTCCTCCTCCTCTTCCTCCTTCTCAAGAAGAGGATGTACAGTTGCGACATATGAAACAGATACACCTCAAACGGGGCCCCTCACTGAGCATAGGGTCGATAGGATGAGACGCTGTTGTTGTTGTTGTTGTTGTTGTTGTGTGTAGAGGCGACGAGATCCTATCCTATGCATGGCAAGGGGTCCGTTTGATGTGTGTTTGTTTCATGTGCCTGCAACTGTACATAAACACAAAGAGATGATGTGACCTTTAGAGATACACGAACGTAGAGCTGTTAATTAAAGAGATAGTATTCCTTTGGTACATTAGAGAGCCTTGATTCCTCCAAAGTATGCCATGAAACAAACAGGACCAGAGTAACAAAGGAATGGTTTCTTGTTGCTTGGAATTGTTTAGAGGAATCAGTTGCTCCAGATTGACCAACACTGTACTACTAACACCTTAATACCAGAGTGCTTACCTGAACCAAACAAAACTCCATAAGAATTACCTCAATAATATTATGTCTGACTTTTTTTATGAATCTATTTGTAATAATGAAGAGAAGGGAGAGGACCAAAGAGCAGAACTTCATCTTGCTTTATTTAGAACGTTTCAGATATTTAAATCCATCATCAGCTGCTGAGAAAGAACAACACAATATAAGAATAACTTTACATGACATGGAAAAGGGATTTAATTGTTTATGTGTGGGTGTACAGGAAGGGGACTGGGGGAGAACAAAATTAAGATGAAGAAAACAAAACAAACAAAACAAAACAAAAAAAATAACTCGTAAATATTCGTATTGTTTCCTTTGCTAATGACTGCCATTGTTTTCGTTGTTTACATGTAATTATTTTCACTGTACCTACATTTGGGCGGGGTAAGCATTCATTAATGAGTTAAGACACCTGTGTGTTTTTTTTTTTTTTTTATGATCACGCCTGATAAAAATTTTGGTAAACATTTGCAATAAATTTGAAGATACAATTTCCTTTATAATAGCATCGCCTTTTGAAAATTAACTTGAGATTTACATTATCATAAAAGCCGCTCTTGTTTTGGTAACCCTTTGTGATAAGCTTGGTGATCTTTTTTTTTTTTTTTTTTTTTTTTTTTTTTTTTTTTTTTTTTTTTTTTTTTAAGATAATAGTTGACTGTTTTCGGTGATGCTTGTGATGAATTTTCCACTATAATTCTCAGTAAAATATCTCCTCCACTTTTGGCAAACCTTTCGGAATAAATCTGGAGTTATATTTTTTAGGGTATAGCATATGTCCCATCTTTGGTAAACTATTGTAATAAATTTGCAGTTAAATATATTATTTTTCATGAGAGGCAGGAAGGAAGGAGGCCACACCCAGACTGACTAAAGAGATAAAAGACCCTGTAAATGTGAGAAGTGCCAACCCAGCCCACCTGACCTGACCTGACCTGGAGAAAGACTGACTCACTCACTGACTGACTGACTAACTGGCTGACTGACTGACTGACTGACTGACTGACTGGATGATTGACTGACTGGCTGACTGACTGACTGGATGATTGACTAACTGGATGATTGACTAGCTGACTGACTGACTGACTGACTAACTGACTAGCTGACTGACTGACTGACTAACTAGCTGGCTGACTGACTAACTAACTAGCTAGCTAACTCACTAACTGACTAACTCACTAACTAACTCACTGACTGACTAACTAGCTGACTGACTAACTGACTGACAGACTGGTTGACTCATCCAGTGGGCGTAAAATAGATCGTTCGTTCTCCAAGGCGAGATTACAGGCAGAGGAGGATAAATGGATCTGGAAGCGACACACCCTATCTAATTCTCAGTGTTTGACGTCGGAAAATTGAGGGTTGCTGGGCTTTTAATTAAGGGCACTGTGATCGTGTATATGAAACTTGGAGGCTTCTGATTCCTCCTGACCATGCCACGAAACAAACTCCTTCCATTATAGGTGGTGTTTCGGGGTAATATTTGAAGGACTCTATTATTTCCTATTTTCTGACTATACATTACAGGGTTCCTTAATGTATCTTTTAATGTTAACTTTTACCTGCTTTTTTTTCTTTTCACTGCATTAGTATTAACCTCAAAAGATCTCGAACTTGGTGACCTAGAACTTGTAAATAGATTGGTATCATATTAACACACACACACACACACACACACACACACACACACACACACACACACACACACACACACACACACACACACACACACACACACACACACACACACACACACACACACACACACACACACACACACACACACTCTACACACACTCTACACACACACACTCTCTCTCTCTCTCTCTCTCTCTACACACACACACACACACACACACACACACACACGCGCACACACACAGTGATAAATATATGAGGTCATCCTTAGTTTCTCTATCTTTACACTAATACACTCAAGAGCTCAAGAGTCTATGAGCGGCAGGAGTCTATAACAACATCAGGAAAAGGGTACATCACTTATGCATTTTCTTTCGGTATTCTCAGGCTCAGTTGATGCGACGATTATCATATATTTTGTGACTCAATGGTTTAGTCCTCTTGTTTTCCATAATTGTTTTAAGGGCGTAATTCACTTTTGTTTACATTGGAGTGCCACCGTTTGCTTGCAGTTATTCCCGTAAAGATGAAAAGAGTGTTGAGGACCCTGTGATCGTGTATGGGAATTGGTGGCTTCTGATTCCTCCTGACTATGCCACGAAACAAGCCCCTTCCATATTGGTGGTGTCTCGTGGCAATGTATTGAAGGACTCTGTAACCTCCAATTTTCTGACTACATCACAGGGTCCCTTAATACGCCAAGAAAAAAGCAAAGATAAATAGTGAGTTCATATAATAATTTTGTTAGTTACTTTTTTTTTTTTTTTTTTTTTTTTTTTTTTATCGTACACTCGTTTTCAGTTTCATGCTGTCACTGAGGTCTTTCTTTTCATTAGATGTGGACCCGTTTGAATATATATTATCCCCAAGTTGAGTGACGAAGCCTGTGAGTGAGGTGTTGACAGAGAAAAAATTAAGGTGGTGGTGTGTTGTTCTCTTTCAGCATCACTAAAAAAAAAAAAAAAAAAAAAAAAATCGCCATTGTGTGAGCAAGTGTGTGTATGTGTATCTACGTGTCTATGGGCGTCAGGGTGTTGTTTGCTACATGGGCGTCGGTGGTGGTGGTGGTGGTGGTGGTGGTGGTGGTGTGTCAGGGTTGAGGTCTATAGGAAGGGCAAAGTTAGGGTATAGGGAAGGTTAGGGTATAGGGAAGGTTAGGGTAGAGGGAAGGTTAGGGTAGAGGGAAGGTTAGGGTAAGGGAAGGTTAGGGTAAGGGAAGGTTAGGGTAGAGGGAAGGTTAGGGTATAGGGAAGGTTAGGGTAAGGGAAGGTTAGGGTAAGGGAAGGTTAGGGCAGGAAAGGTTAGGGAAGGTTAGGGTGAGGGAAGGTTAGGGGAGAGCAAGGCAGAGAAGGGCAAGGTCGAGTTGAACAGGGCAAGCAAAGCAGGGCAAAGTAGGGCAAAGCAGAGCAGGGCAGGGCAGGGCAGGGCAGGGCAGGGCAGGGAAGGGCAGGGTAGATCAAGACAAGGCAAGGGAAAGCTGAGTAACGTATGGATTAAAAAAACTACAGGGGTTGGTTAGGCAGGGTAGAAGGCTAAAGGACACGGATGGACAGGTCATAACCGAGATAGAGTGGCATGGGAAGGGCTGAGAACGACAGGGGAAAGTTGGGATGGACAAAGGGGGGGGGGACAAGAGGATGGGGGCCAGTGCAGGTTAAGCCGGGGTCATTGGTGGTGTATGAGGTGAGGGAGAGGTCAGAGGGTGGAGAGCAGAGGTTGAGGGCCAGAGGTTACGTTAGGAGGGAGGGAGGGAGAAGGAAGGGGTGGAGATGGGGTGTAGGGAGGGAGGGAGAGGGGAAGGAAGGGAGGGAAGGGTGGAGATGGGGTGTGGGAAGGGTGGAGATGGGGTGTAGGAAGGAAGGGAGGGAGGGAGGGGTGGAGATAGGGTGTAGGAAGGAAGGGAGGGAGGGAGGGGGTGGAGGGGGGAACTATAGGAGGGATCAAAGGCTGGTAAAAGTTAGTGGAGGAGGATAGAGGAGTGGTGACGGACAGAGGAGAAGGAAAGAAAAAGAAAGATAAACGAAGGGAGGAAGAAAGAATATATATAGAAGGGAAAGAGAACAAAAATAATGAAATAGAATGGAAGGATAGGAAAGGGAACGGAAAAGAAAGTTAGAAAAAAAATGGGTGAAGACAGGAAGGGAAAGTAAATGATTGTTCAGGTGATCAAGGAAAATTGAGAATGGACTGTGAAACATGTTGAGAGATAGCAGGGAAAAGAATAATCAAGAGAAGAATGATAAAAGGGAATAAGTAGGCTAAACACGTAAGTTAAAGTGAAGAAGGGATAGAGTGGGGAACTGGAAGAGGTAGCAGAAAGGAGGAAGTAGGGAAAATTAAGTAACGAAGGGAAGGAACAGAAGGAAGGAAGCAAAATAGAGGGTCCTATGGAGAGAAAAGGCAGCAGAGAAAGAGGGAGCAGGGAGTAGAAAGCAGAGAAAGAGGGAACAATGAATAGAAAGCAGAGAAAGAGGGAGCAGGGAGTAGAAAGCAGAGAAAGAGGGAGCAATGAATAGAAAGCAGAGAAAGAGGGAGCAAGGAATAGAAAGCAGAGAAAGAGGGAGCAGGGAGTAGAAAGCAGAGAAAGAGAGAACATGGAATAGCAAGCAGAGAGAGAAAGCAGAAGAATTAACAAGGAGAAGGGAGTAGAGAGGAGGGAACAGGGAGAAGGATACAACAAGGAAGGAGGGAAGGTGCAGGGAGAAGAATACAAGGAGGAAGGAAGGAGCATGAAGGAGGAGGGGCAGCAGGAGAAGGGGAAGGAGAGAGGTGAGCAGGGAGATGGAGGGGGGTGGGCGAAGCAAGGGGAGAGGAGCAAAAGGGGGACAGCAGGGGGAAGGGGGAGAGCAGGGAGGAGGGTCAGTCAGGAGGGAAGGGAGCAGGGAGATGGAGGGGGGTGGGCGAAGCAAGGGGAGAGGAACAAAAGGGGGAAGGGGAGAGCAGGGAGGGGGGACTGCAGGGGGAAGGGGGAGAGCAGGGAGGAGGGTCAGTCAGCAGGAGGGCAGAGGTCTGACGAGTGCACAGCGAGGTGAGCGTCAGGGGGAATGAGGTAAACAAGGATGAGAAGGAAAAACCAAAATGTATGCAAGGAAAACTTATCACAGGGAGAACGTTACGACACACACACACTGGTATATATAGTGCAATTTATTTTTCGTTTATTTTTTGCATTACCTCGCAAACACTTATCTCCTTAAAAGTCGTATGTCTTTATTTTATTTTTTTATTTATCTGTTTATTATCATTTTTTTAAGTGTAATGCTAATCAAAATAAACTTTACTAAACTCTTTCCTACCTAAATAATTATACACATTGGAATCTACTCAAAGCATTTACGAACTGGTGTCAACTTAAACAGAATAATAATAATAATAATAATAATAATAATAATAATAATAAAACTAAGATAATCGCAACATGGAATTCAAACAAAATTATAGACATAGAAATACGAAAGATGCAAAATTGTAAACGAAAGATAAAACAGAACACAGAATAAATAATGTGGAGTTACCAGTTGGAGAATGTACTATTGCAGATAAATTTTTCATAATTCATCATTTTCTTCTTCTTTTTCCATAATTCATAACTCTATTTGTCGTACACATTTGAGGGGAAAATTCTTATATACTGCATTGCTTTTGAACAAGAATAAATAAATGCAGATGCTTGTAATAATTATCCTCAAGCAATGGTTAATTCTTTAGAAGTTAGTTTTTGATGGGTTAATTTGAACTTTGGTGTGCGACTGTAGGAGTGCATTAGTTAGCTTTAAATACATATACTGGAAAGACATAGACTCCCACGTACGTACAGATGGCCACAGAAATTCTTACACAGGCTATAATATGGAAAGAGAGGTCTAATATTATTCTTAAAGTACTGCAATGAATGGTCTACCACCAAGTGACTCAGTAATTGCAGAACAACAAACCTAATAATAATAATAATAATGTTGTATTGCAGTCCTACCACCAAGTGACTCTGTAATTGCAGAACAACAAACCTAATAATAATAATAATAATAATGTTGTATTGCAGTCACGTAGTCTTACATTTTCTCTATGTTGTAAACCCTGGAACACAACAGCGTGTGTACGAATTCTTGTGGTCAACAGTACAGTCACAATCACTAATAAGTATACAGCTTTGGTTGAAGTTTTGAACAGTCCAATTTATTCACCAACGAAGTAATTCCGATGGAGAACTTATTGTGCATTAATTTATTTACTGTTTCTAGATATTCGAAGCACACCTGGATATTTATTAGTGCTCGTGACTGTATAGCCGGCAACATAAATTCGCGTCCATCTCATGTACTTAATATTGCAAACATGACCAGATAGTTGCATTCTGAACCAGTTTTTATTCCAACAACATACATAAAAATTTACCATATGAGAACTATATCCGTCATCTCTGCATTAAAATTATATTCCAACATCACGATAGCTAATACATACACAGGTGGAAATGAAGCGAACTTATGCTGCTGACAGTACATACATATCTTTTAGAGAAGTCGAAAACACACCAGAAGAAACACAAACATGAACTGAACGTGGATTAAAAAAAAAAAAAATGGAATAAAACTGATAAGATGCGACATGAAAAGGGAGGGAGGGATGGATGGAGTGTGTACATGGGAGGTGGCGTAAAAATAAAAATGATAATACTTGGCATATTCAGGCAACCAAAATTAGAGAATAATAGAAAATAAAAAAGGAGGAGTGAGTGTCTGAATAATAAAAAAATAAAAAAATAAAACAAAAATAGAAGTAAAACAGGTTTGTATAATGGAGCAGTTTTCAAAATTAAATAACACGAACGAAAAAATTGAAAGACAGAGCAAAATGTTAGGAGGGAGGTATGAAAGGCCGTGATAAAGTTACATAAAAATAAAAAATAAAATACTGAGCCAAGAATGTGATACTGAAAAAGAATACATACTGGAATAATGCATGAATAAATAAATATCAGCAAATTCGAACAAACACACTCATAAATAAATCTACCGAATCCAAAGAAGTTATTCAATCATTTTTACTTTGGATGATAAGGAAAAATTTTGAACTAACGAAATAAAAAAAATAAAATAAATAATTAAATAAAATAAAAAAGAGAAAGGGGAATAAAGAGGGAAGGAGGATAAAAGAGAGAAGGAAGATAAATGATGGGAAGAAAGATAAAGGAAGGGAAGAAATATAAATGATGGGAAGAAAGATAAAGGAAGGAAAGAAGATAAAGGAAGGGAAGAAAGATGAAGGAAGGGAAGGAAGATAAAGGAAAGGGAAGGAAGATAAAGGAAGGGAAGGAAGATGAAGGAAGGGAAGAAAGATAAAAGAAGGAAAGAAACATAAAGGAAGAGAAGGAGGATAAAGGAAAAGAAGAAAGATGAAGGAAGGGAAGTAACAGAAGGATAAGGAAGGTGATGGAAGAGAGGAAAAGACAATAAAACTAAAAAAAAAAAAAAAAAAAAGGAAAACAGCAAATAATAACCCTAAACAGAACATCTATAATTGTGTAATCACGTGAAGCACAGGAGTAAATAAACAGATGTGGGGAGAGACATGCCTAAAAAAAAAAAAAAAAAAAAAAAAAAAAAAAAGAGCAAAGGTAAATACTTGAATAATCACGGTCCAAAGTCCTGCAACGGGTGAATGAATGAAAGTGAGCAGTGAGAGTGACTGGATCTTCTGAATCGATATTACAGACAGCAGCAGCAGCAGCTATTGTTTCGCATATACCATTTTATTTTTGTAGGACTTTTGGACCATGACTGCATTTACCACCATCACACAAAACTACAGAAATGGTGAGTAAGGGTAGGAACGACAGAGGGAAGGAAGAAGGGAAGAAGGGAGAGAGGGAGGAAGGAAAGGTGGAAGGGAGGGAAAGTGGGAGGGAGGGAGGGATGAGAGGGAAGGAAGGAACCACAGACAGAGAGAGGGAAGGAGGGAGGAAGGAAGAGAAGGAGGGAGGGAGGAAGGAAGGAAGGGAAGGAGGGAGGGAAGAAGGAAGGGAAGGAGGGAGGGAGGAAGGAAGGGAAGGAGGGAGGAAGGAAGGGAAGGAGGGAGGAAGGAAGGGAAGGAGGGAGGAAGGAAGGGAAGGAGGGAGGAAGGAAGGAAGGGAAGGTGGAAGGAAGGGAAGGTGGGAGGGAAGAATGGAGGGAAGGAGGAAGGGAAGAAGGAAGGGAAGGAGGGAGGGAAGGAGGGAGGAAGAGAAGGAAGGGAAGGTGGGAGGGAGGGACGGTAAAGGTATTAAAGAGACGGGTGGAGCGAACAATATCAATGACTTAATTCAGATCCGTGCCGCTCTTTTTCTCTCTTTTTCCTCTCCACGATAAAATGACCCAACCGTGAACCACAACACAGCCAAGCACCAACCAACCAACCAACCAACCACCTGCACACACTAGTATTATTCAAAGAGGGTATATTATTTGCTTTGAAGTCAGCACATATTACATTATATATATCTATGAATGGTTCCCAGTGTACAATATATAGAGAAAGAGGAATATTTTCAGTACACTGTATGTATATTTCGCTAATATATAATAAATGTATGACTCTGAAGGAATTTATGGTAAAACTTGAGGGAACCGATTTCTCCAAGAGTTGTCAAGAAACACACATTGCCTTAGTGTAGCTTAGGTCTTGTGTTTGTTTTGTGGCTGAGAGTGGAGAAATCATCAGCCTACAATTTTCAGACAACAATACAAAATAACACCTTTGCACTTTTCTTCTGCGACTCAATCCAAGAAATCTATATATTTTTTTTTTCAAGACAAATGAAAACACCACTTGTACATTTTGCTTTTTTTTTTTTGCTTTTTTTTTAACAACTTACGGCCTTGATGCTAAACTTAAACTAACACCAAACAACCTAGAAAGACGCAAGAAAACCCACCCTCCCTTTTTCCGTCACCTACAAAAATTCCAAATAATAAAATCGAGCACACTTGGTGAGAAAATAATATTCAGCGAAGGGAGGGAGGGCGGACCAAGAAGAACAGAATGATGAACAGTGGGAGGGTGGTAGAAGGAAATGATATACACACATCAGACAGCCAGCCACATTGAGGGTGTCTCTTAAGGTGGGCTAAATATTTCCCAAGTCCATAGCATTTACGTTTGAGGAGAGGCGAATCTTTTTCCTTCTTCTTCTTCTATTTTCCCATCTACAGTACGAACATAATCTTGATATTATCGTCTTCGTCCTCCTCCTCGTCTTTTTTTTATTTACATTTGAGGAGAGGCGAATCTTTTTCCTTCTTCTTGTATTTTCCCATCTACAGTACGAACATAATCTTGATATCGTCTTCGTCCTCCTCCTCGTCTTTTTTTTTTTTTTTTTTTTTTTTTTTTTCCTGTTTGCCCTCTACCATTTTTTTTTTCACATTTCTTTGTTTTTATTCTTATTTTGCACGACTTCGTATCTTATTTCTTAGAACGAATACTCAAATATGCGGAGAAAAAAAGATAAAATGGATGACCTTGAGACGGAGAAGGAACCACGAGGAGAAACACACACACAAACAAACACAGAGATACACACACACACACAAACACAGAGATGCACACACAAACAAACATAGAGATACACACACACACACACACACACACACACACACACACACACACACACACACACACACAGATGCACACACAAACAAACATAGAGATACACACACACACACACACACATAAACAAACAGACACAGAGATGCACACACAAAACGCCAGCCACCAGACATATTAAAAAGAGAAAACTACAAACATACATGCCAAACAGAGACTGACAGACAGACCATCCTCTCTCTCTCTTCCAGTTCATCACGAAAAATACAGACAGATGCAGACAGGAAAAGCCACCCACCAGGCATATTAAAAAATGATAACTACAAACATATTGATCAAACACAGACAGACAGACAAACATAGAGTCCAAATAAAGAGAGAGACAGACAGACAGACTAGTCTCTCTCTCTCTCTCTCTCTCTCTCTCTCTCTCTCTCTCTCTCTCTCTCTCTCTCTCTCTCTCTCTATGTGTGTGTGTGTGTGTATGTGTGTCTCTGTCTCTGTGTGTGTGTGTGTGTCTCTCTCTCTCTCTCTCTCTCTCTCTCTCTCTCTCTCTCTCTCTCTCTCTCATCCAGTGCATAATATTGTTGGTGGTGGTGTTGGCTGGCAGGACCCTCTTCAAAAATAAGGGCATCACCTCCAAGTCATCCTTCCCCTTAACCTTCAAGAAGCGTCTCACCATGAACTAGTTGCTTGTCTCCCCACATACAGAGTCTTTCTTTACACAGCCCCTCCCTCCCTCTCTTTCCTCTCCCTAAGCTCTGTTGTTCGTTTTCTTTACTATAGTCTCATGGCTTCACGTATATGGTAAGTGTTTATTGTAGTTGCTTGTACCCACAGTTTCTTTACAGTCCCTTCCTTCCTTACTTCCTTCTTTCCTATCTAAACCCCTGATGAAAGAAATTGAGACTTGTATCCAGTTTCTTTACAGCCCCTTCCTTCCCTCCTTCCTTCCCTCCTTCCCTCCCTCCTTCCTTCCTACCCTCCTTCCTTCCTTCCTTCCCTCCTTCCTTCCTTCCCTCCCTCCCTCCTTCCTTCCTTCCTTCCTTCCCTCCTTCCTTCCTTCCTTCCCTCCTTCCTTCCTCTCTCTCCCTTGTTACAATTTCTTTCATCAGGGATTCAGAGTTGGTGAAGTATAGCTGTTTCCTGTCTCTTCATCTTTCTGTCCTGTTTCTTGTCCTATCTCCATCCCCTGCCTCTTTACCTCTGCTTCCTGCCTCTTTACTATTCTCTGTCCCGTTTCTTTATCTTTCTCCATCTCCTACCTCTTTGCCTCTCTCCATCTCCTACCTCTTTACCTCCCTCCATCTCCTACCTCTTTACCTCTCTCCATCTCCTACCTCTTTACCTCCCTCCATCTCCTACCTCTTTACCTCTCTCCATCTCCTACCTCTTTACCTCCCTCCATCTCCTACCTCTTTACCTCCCTCCATCTCCTACCTCTTTACCTCTCTCCATCTCCTACCTCTTTACCTCCCTCCATCTCCTGTATGTATACTTCTGTCTTCTGTCTTCTACCTCTCTGTCCCCCGCCTCTAACCTATCTGTCTCCGGCCTCCTCACCTTCTTCGCTTCTATCCACCATCACCCTCATCTCTCCTCTTCCTGTCTCATCCTTCCCCTCATCAGCCTGACTCAAGTCTCCTCACTTCACAGTTGATCTCTCTTTTTTTTAATAATCTTTCTATCTTGTCTGGATTCTCATCTCTATCGAGTGTACATGTCCATCGGGAAATATAAAAGACGGGGTGAGTTTTTTTCAACTCCCCAAAAGCAGGGAGATGAATAATCCAGCATTATCTTTTCGCTGTGGCTTCAGAGGAAAAGAGAAGGTAAGAAAAGAGGGATTATCAACTCAGTCTCTTCCGGGCACCTGTCCTTGGCACATATGATGACTAGCTTATAATATATATATATATATATATATATATATATATATATATATATACACAAACATTCATAACATTACAGTATACTAATACTGACTAATAAAGGAGTTTATATAAATTGAACATGACATTCAAATAACAAGTAATTAAATACACCAACGCAATGAAGAACAAACCTAAACACATAAGACATAAACACATGTTAAAGAAACAAAAATATATTATCAATAAGAGACACAAGCACTGCCCACTTTCCAACACAATAAAATCATTACTATCGACCTAATCCTGGCAGGAAGGCCACGAATACGTGAAGTCGTATATTATCACTTTTTATATAGGCAAGAATATTGTGCATATTCATCGTTGGTTCAATGAGTAAAAAATATCAATTATATTCATGATCCTCAGGTTATATTTTCTGGAAACTCTCAGAAAGAAGGAAAGAATGGAAGACAGACAAGACAACTAGACAGACAGGTGAACACATAATCTTTACCTCTGAGTGTCTGAGGAAGAAAAATACGAGAATGGAACTACACACAAACACACTAGAGCTTATGACAGAGGCAAGCACACACAATAAGTCTTGCAATATCCCACAACAAACACACATGCATAATGTAAGCTCATGCCACAGTCAGGTATACACAACATATATATATATATATATTATCCTCAAAAGAAATGTATTTGGTGTCCTTACCATTACGGGTACTTGGTGTTAGTTATACTGACAATAAATATGTTCGTCGTTATCAATATTATTCTCTCTACATTTTCGCATATAACTAAAGAGATAAATAACCCATTTTATACAATGCTCTGGTGTTAAAGGCTCAAATTGTAACTCGAATTTGCTTAAGTTGTAAGTAACGCATTAAAATACAAGTGAATTTTTAAAAAAGAAAGATTTATTTTTCAAGTAGAACGTATTGACCAGTAGAAAAAAAAAAAAAGTTTTGTTCTGGTATGAGAGACAGACAGCTTCGAAATTTTCCCACATCCCGAAGGGACACGAGTGTATGTCCAGCAAGTTACATCAGTTCAAAACGACATTAGTATAGGTACACTCGTGATACATAATTTCTGACCAGAGTGTGAGGAGCAGAAAGCTTCGAATCGCCTGGTATTGCTCATTTCCCCACCCAGTACACATATAGAGGCTGAGTTCGAATGCTGGGTATGTGTGTGTGTGTAGTGCCTGCCGTTCGTCTCTGGTCAGGGATTACGTATCACGAGTGTACAGGATGTTGACTTGTCCAGGTAAGGATGTGAATGTTAACTTGGATTGGTCGGACAGATGTGAGAATATGAGTATGTAATGAGTGAGAATATGAAAAAATCAGATTATGAAGACGTGACTGTTAACACAAGCGGTTACTGTAATCACATGAGGTCACTGTAATCACATGAGGTCACTGTAATCACATGAGGTCACTGTAATCACATGAGGTCACTGTAATCACATGAGGTCACTGTAATAATATGAGCTCATTGTAATCACATGAGGTCACTGTAATCACATGAGGTCACTGTAATCACATGAGGTCACTGTAATCACATGAGGTCACTGTAATCACATGAGGTCACTGTAATCACATGAGGTCACTGTAATCACATGAGGTCACTGTAATCACATGAGGTCACTGTAATCACATGAGGTCACTGTAATAACACGGTCACTGTAATCACATGAGGTCACTGTAATAACATGAGGTCACTGTAATCACATGAGGTCACTGTAATCACATGAGGTCACTGTAATCACATGAGGTCACTGTAACCACATGAGGTCACTGTAATCACACGAGGTCACTGTAATCACATGAGGTCACTGTAATCACATGAGGTCACTGTAATAACATGGTCACTATAATCTTCGTGAGGTTTTTACTTACTTTTCAAAACGCAAACATGCCTCTTATATGAACTCTTGAATGTATTATGCTCCACAGTTAAGTCTGGATAATGAATGCATACAGCAGCAGCACAGGCCAAGTGATTTCACTGACCTCTGACGGCAAAGGACATACATGCCTTGTGATTATAACTTTACAGCAGACGTTTGTGGGAAAGTGAAGAAATATGAATTAAGATGACACGAAAGGCATAGAAGACGACACACGTGATTACAGCAGCTGTGTAAATATCTATGCAGTGTGTTGACGCAAGAGATGTGAGCAACTGTGAGAGGTGAGCAAAGAGGCCACAGATTATAAACACGTGTATAGATAGATGCAGAGAACACAGGCAAGCACAGACACAGTGGGTTTGTACAGAAAGAGGCACAACAGTATAGTAGTCAGAGCATAAACAAACAGATGTAAACAAACAAACAAACAAGAAGGGAATGGAACAGGTGAACAACACACACAGACAGACAGAATACATGAAACTTTTCACCCTCTATTTTTGCTAAAGATTCATTTTTATTTTTATTTTTATTTTTTCACCCCGAACTGTATTCATTCACGGAGTTCAGTTTTCTCTTAGACTTGAATAGCGAGGTCTGACCAAGCGATTTTCTTCCCTGTGTGACTGGCAACGTGGTTCTTCTCGCAAAGTTTAGATTGGTATTCCACTTTTGCCAGCTTTTATAACAGCAGGTGGGTTCACTTTCACTCTGGTGGCTGCCTGGGTTAATGGCTGTGTGTGTGTGTGTGGTAGTGAAGCGGTACCTCAATTTACTGACTGGGGAGAAGGGACTACACACACACACACACATATACACACACACACACTGCACACACTACACACACACACACACACACACACACACACACACACACACACACACACACACACACACACACTACACACACACACACACACGGTCAGAGATACACGACCTTACAAGCACACTCTCACACGTCACATACTCATTAAATCATGCATGTATACACGGAGAAGCACACACACACACACACACAGACTCACACACTCACGCACATACACATAAACCAACTCTCTCTCTCTCTCTCTCTCTCTCTCTCTCTCTCTCTCTCTCTCTCTCTCTCTCTCTCTCTCTCTCTCTCTCTCTCTCTCTCTCTCTCATGACCACGGCAGCTCTGACACAAAACCTCAACTTCTGACCCCGCGAAATAAAAGTCATTGAAAAAATATCCTTTAGTGTCCCCCTGAATGCGGCTTATCCAAGGAAGCCTTTCTGTTGCCGTGCTGGGGTCGGGGTGGTGGGGATGAGAGGCACGAGAGAAGAGAGGAGAGGAGAGGAGAGGAGAGAAGAGAGAGGTGTGGAGGAAGGGATTGGAGGAGGAGGAGATGGAAGAAAGAGAGAGGAAGGTTGGGGGTGAGAGAAATGGGAGTGGTGTGTAGGAAAAGGAGAAAGAGTTTGGAGGGAGGGGGAGAAAAGGGAGTGGTGTGTAGGAAAAGGAGGAATAATTTGGAGAGAAAGTAGGGGAAGAGGCGGAAGAGAAAGGAGGAGGAGGAGGAGGAGGTGGAACAGAAGGGAGGGGAGGGAAAAGAAAAAGAAGTAGTTTGTAGAAAGAACATGCATGGAAGAGGAGGGAGAATAATGTATACTATATGGAGGAGGAGATGGGAGAGAAAGGAAGGGAAAAGTGTAGAAGGAGGAGATGGGGGGAGAAAGGAAGGGAAAAGATTAGGATGAGGAAATGGAAGAGCAAGAGTAGGAAGATATATATTTGGAGGTGTAATAATTCGAAGAAGGAGAAGGAGGAAAGAGAAGAATATAGAGTATAAATAAACATAAAGATGGAAATGAGAGGGATTAATTAAGAGAGAGATGAGGAGGTGGACAATATGGATAAAGAGATTAGAAGTAGTAAGAAGTTATAAGAAAGAAGGTGAAGGAGAAAATAATAAAGGACAGACAGAGGGAGAACAAGACTGATGATGATGATTTAGAGAAAGAGGGAAAAATACAAATACAAAAATAGGAAGACAAAATATATTAGATAAAATAGAGAATAATATTATAACATAGAGGAAGCAAGCCCATACGTGAGAGATATAAAATAAAGAGGGAAAGAAAAAAAATATGTAAAAAAGTTGGAAGGAAGCAGAGAATGGAAGGAAAGACTGGAGAGGAGGAGTGGATGGCTGGAAGAGGAGTGAATGCAGGGAGTGAAAGGGTCAAGAAGAATGAGGGTCGGGTGAAGGGGAGTAAATCAGAGGCATGTGGTGGTGGTGAAAGGGACGAAAAAAAAAATAAAAAAAACATCAATTACATTATATCAATCAAAACAACATTAATTACTTACATCAATCAAAACGATATTAATTACTTCATCAGACTCGTATATAACATCACATTCAATAACATAAAAAAAATATATATATATATATATCCTAAATCTATACGAAGAACACTTAAAGTAGGCCATGAAAATATTGTACATGGAAATTATTCAGGACAATAACGTTAATACATGGAGACGTCACCGTGATTACTGATAAACACACAAACAACACAGATGTAAACACACTCGCTACACAAATGTAAACACACATGCAACACAGATGTAAACACACAAACAACACAGATGTAAACACACTCGCTACACAAATAAAACACACTCACAACACAGATGTAAACACACTCGCTACACAAATAAAACACACAAACAACACAAATGTAAACACACTCGCTACACAAATGTAAACACACTCGCTACACAAATAAAACACATTGCCTAACAAACAGAAGCCAACGACCTCTGCTCCCAGCGACTGGAGTCAAGAGGGTGACGGTGGTGGTGGTGGTGGTGATGGTAGTATTTGTAGTGATTGTGGTAGTGGTGATTGTGGTAGTAGTGATTGTGGTGGTGGTGGTGGTGGAGGTGGTGGTAGTTTTTGTAGTGATTGTGGTAGTGGTGATTGTAGTAGTGGTGATTATGGTAGTAGTGATTGTGGTAGTGGTAGTGGTGGTGGTGGTGGTGGTGGTGGAGGTGGTGGTAGTATTAATAGTGATTGTGGTAGTGGTGATTGTGGTATTGGTGATTGTGGTAGTAGTGATTGTGGTGGTGGTAGTGGTGATTGTGGTAGTGGTGGTGGTGGTGATGGTAGTGGTAGTATTTGTAGGGATTGTGGTAGTGGTGATTGTGGTAGTGGTGATTGTGGTAGTAGTGGTGGTGCAGTAGTAGTAGTAGTAGTAGTTGTTGTTGTTGTTGTGGTGGTGGTGATGAAAGTTGTGGTGGAAGCGGTGGTGATGGAGATGCTTATGATGATGATAATGATGATGATGATGATGATGATTCTGCTGCTGCTGTTTTTGTTGTTGTTGTTGTTGTTGTTGAAGTGGTCAGATTGATGGTGGTAGGGGTCGAGACAATGATGATGATGATGATGGTAGGTAGGTAGCGTTAGTGGTGGTGGTGGTGTTGTTGTTGAAGTTGTTATGATAGTGATGATGGTATTTGGAAGATGTAGTGTTGATGACAGTGGTATTAAAGTTAGTTAGGCTGTGATTTATTTATGTATACATATTTAATGAAAGTGAGACCCATTCCTGTACTGCGTTCGTGTTTTCTGTCTACACACACACACACCTACACACACACACACACACACACACACACACACACACACACACACACATAGACATATATATACCCTCCCCAAACACACACACCTACACATACACACAAACACACATATATATATACCCACCCTAAACACCCACACATAATTATATACCCACCCCAAACACACACACACACACACACACACACACACACCTACACGTACACACAAACACATACACACACCTACACGTACACACAAAACACATACACACGCCTACACATACACACAAACACACACATATATATACCCACCCCAAACCCAAACACACACACACACACACAAATAAATAGAGAGATATATGATGTGTTGTTATATCTGAAGGAGTGTGTTGATAAAGTGAGTGCGTGTGCTAAGGCAATACTTTGACACTTCTTTATGTGTTTGAACCTCCATACTTGGATAATGTCACTATTTCTTTCTTGGGCTGGAATTAATCTGTGTGTGTGTTGGTGTGTGTGTATGTGTGTGTGTGTGTGTGTGTGTGTGTGTGTGTGTGTGTGTGTATATATATATGTGTGTGCTTGTGTGTACGTGTGTGTGTGTGTGTGTGTGTGTGTGTGTGTGTGTGTGTGTGTGTGTGTGTGTGTGTGTGTGTGTGTGTGTGTGTGTGTGTGTGTGTGTGTGTGAATGACCGTGGGAGAGTTACATCGTGACCTTCTTGTATTTATGTCCAGGTATATCATTGGTGGTGGTGGAGGTGGATTTGTGTACGAGGTCTGGGGGTCTGCCTTGCGTGACTGTGGGTGCTGATCTAGTGGCGTCCCGAGGTGCACTGTCTGCCCCTCCAAAACATTATTATGATCAGACAATGTGCCGGACCGCAGGGGAGAAAATTGCCTATTTAAGGACGAGATATAAGTGCTTGGAGATCTTGATATGGGATCGGGGCGACAAGTGGCCATGCAGGCTCTGACTAACACTATATCATCCCTTCGTGGGAGAAGTATGAAGGTGCTATTAGGCCATTCTTCCATAAGCGGATATCACACATGCTGATTTTCACCCATCAGGTTGGAAAATCATGCAGAAGTTGCTAAGCTGTGGCCGGGTAAGGTGAACATATCACAAAAAAGTCACGAATATCGCATTTTGCAAAAGGAACGAAGCATTTGCTAATATTCTCCACAATATATATATATATATATATATATATATATATATATATATATATATATATATATATATATATATATATTCCAAGATTTGGTGTATAAGTGGTACAGACTCAAGAAATTTAAATAAGGACATTGTTCCATTCTAATCAGGCCTGGTGCTATGTTTGGTGTTCTTGTAACTATTAATTTGTTGTTGATGCTGATGTTCTACTTTGTTGTTATTGTTACTTTCAAAGTGGTTGTTGTTACTCCTGCTTCGAATAATAATTAAGTGATCATTGTCTTTGGTAATATCAATATAAACATAATAATATATATGTAAGGTAACAGGTCATATAAAACTTGCCAATTATAATGTTCCTGACACACTGCTTGGGCCAACAAAGGCTTTCTCTTACAACCCAACTATACCGTCAGTGTCAAAAGTTATGTTACTACACCTATCCACAGTACATTCCAGGATCTACCACGTGAAATAATTATCTATGTATATTCTTGAAGGACACCTGTGATGTAGTCATAAAATTGGAGTTAGATGAGTCCTTTTAATATTACCACGAAACATCACCTATATAGAAGGAGCTTGTTTTGTCACATAGTCAGGAGGAATCAGAAGCCTCCAATTATCATACACGATCACAAGGCCCTTAAAGGAAAAATTGATAAAGGGGATTAATTAAGGGTCTATGGTGAGGGAGAGGTGTTAAAAGTAAGAGATATTTTGTGATTAAACTAGATTATCTTTTTAGTGAATTAGAGAGCTACAGATTACTTCAACCACAACAACAACAACAAACTCCAAACTATGCCAGAAAACAGACGCTCTCAATACTGCCAATAAGGGATCTGTTTCGTGGCACTGTTTGGAGGAATCAGAGACCTTCCAATTAACCAAAAAGAGAATCTCCCCTTAATGAATAAAGACCCTGTGAGAGTGT
>JAWQEG010007764.1:0-15238 GCA_033782935.1 Petrolisthes cinctipes
TAGGTACATAGACTAATCCGTAGGGTAGGGTATATACTGGAAGAAATTGCATTGTATAGGAAGTTTTGTGAGATAATTGGAGGTGAGGGTGTTGCTGGTAATACAGTATATATAGGCTAGTTGAGGGTGAAGGTAGATGTAACAAAAAGGTAGAAGGTAGATGTAACAAGAAGGTAGAAGGTAGATGTAACAAGAAGGTAGAAGATAGATGTAACAAGAAGGTAGAAGGTAGATGTAACAAGAAGGTAGAAGGTAGATGTAACAAGAAGGTAGAAGGTAGATGTAACAAGAAGGTAGAAGGTAGATGTAACAAGAAGGTAGAAGGTAGATGTAACAAGAAAGTAGAAGGTAGATGTAACAAGAAGGTAGAAGGTAGATGTAACAAGAAGGTAGATGTAACAAGAAGGTAGAAGGTAGATGTAACAAGGTAGAAGGTAGATGTAACAAGAAGGTAGAAGGTAGATGTAACAAGAAGGTAGAAGGTAGATGTAACAAGAAGGTAGAAGGTAGATGTAACAAGAAGGTAGAAGGTAGATGTAACAAGAAGGTAGAAGGTATATGTAACAAGAAGGTAGATGTAACAAGAAGGTAGAAGGTAGATGTAACAAGAAGGTAGAAGGTAGATGTAACAAGTGGGTAGAAGGTAGATGTAACAAGAAGGTAGAAGGTAGATGTAACAAGAAGGTAGAAGGTAGATGTAACAAGAAGGTAGAAGGTAGATGTAACAAAAAGGTAGAAGTTAGATGTAACAAGAAGGTAGAAGGTAGATGTAACAAGAAGGTAGAAGGTAGATGTAACAAGAAAGTAGAAGGTAGATGTAACAAGAAGGTAGAAGGTAGATGTAACAAGAAGGTAGAAGGTAGATGTAACAAGAAGGTTGATAACAGTGTGTAGGTATACGTATCGAAGTGATTCCTGTCGTTGTAGAAGCATAATTATACTGAGGTGTCTTTGTAGATGTACTGTAGGTGTCGGTGGGTGGTGGTGTGGGTGTACAGATTTGATGAATAGGGGTGTAGTGTAGGTGGATAGGTGGAGATGCATGCAGTGGGCAGTTGGTGTGGGTATAGGAGATAGGTGTGGGTGTAGGAGATAGGTGTGAGTGTAGGAGATAGGTGTGGGTACAATGTAGGAGATAGGTGTGGGTACAGGAGATAGGTGTGGGTGTAGGAGATAGGTGTGGGTGTAGGAGATAGATGTGGGTGTAGGAGATAGGTGTGGGTGTAGGAGATAGGTGTGGGTGTAGGAGATAGGTGTGGGTGTAGGAGATAGGTGTGGGTGTAGGAGATAGGTGTGGGTGTAGGAGATAGGTGTGGGTGTAGGAGATAGGTGTGGGTGTAGGAGATAGGTGTGGGTGTAGGAGATAGGTGTGGGTGTAGGAGATAGGTGTGGGTGTAGGAGATAGGTGTGGGTGTAGGAGATAGGTGTGGGTGTAGGAGATAGTTGTGGGTATAGGAGATAGTTGTGGGTGTAGGAGATAGGTGTGGGTGTAGGAGATAGGTGTGGGTGTAGGAGATAGGTGTGGGTGTAGGAGATAGGTGTGGGTATAGGAGATAGGTGTGGGTATAGGAGATATGTGTGGGTATAGGAGATAGGTGTGGGTATAGGAGATAGATGTGGGTATAGGAAGGAGATGGGTATAGGTATAAATGCAGATAAATATATGTTGCATTTGTGAAGGTGAATGAAGGAATGGTATTATAAGAAAAGTGGGCGTGGATTTGGATCTAAGTGCTGATGATATATTTTCCATCACAACAACATTTGGTATTTATAACTATTTAGAAACCTGAAGGTGGTAATGCAGTATTCATCATATATTTAATGAAACTGTCACCCGCAGATAATTAACCCAATCGAGTAAGCACGCTGATGCCGTTACACAAGACACCAGGTCACGATCTTAGTAGCAGGTCTAATGTGTGTGTGTGTGTGTGTGTGTATGTGTGTGTGTGTGTGTGTGTGTATGTGTGTTTGTGTTTGTGTGTGTGTATATGTGTGTGTGTGTGTGTGTGTGTGTGTGTGTGTGTGTGTGTGTGTGTGTGTGTGTGTGTGTGTGTGTGTGTGTAAGGTATATATGCTTATGGTATGATGTGCGTCTGAAAGAAGAAGGTTAATGGATGTGGAGGTGGTAGTAGTAGTCCAGGACATTAAACTCTGATGGATGGATGGATGAATGTACATGTGTGGTTGTGAACTCAATATCTTCAAGAGGTAGATAAGACTCTTGTGATCAAGTTGGAAAGGTCAGTGTAAAAGCAAAATTATTCACCCATGACTGTGCCTGGAAAAATGAAGCACAAATCACTACTCGTACACTGAGGTAATAAATAGTCTTCCCTGGCCTAGTTTATTTATGAAAAATGATTCAGTACATGTAAATTTTAATGGCTCAGCGGTTTGGAGATTCAATCATTAGTTAATTAGATAACACAAAGAGTATTAAACAACTCTTGGCTGCAGCAGTACAGGGCCTGCCAAGGGGTGGTGTGTGTGTGTGTGTGCGCGCCTGTCTCTCATAATTTCATCAGCGAAAATTAAGCGGACTCGTGTGTTTGTCTCAAGAATTCTCGGGTGATCATAAGTTTGCAATAGCTGAGGTTGATACATCTCATTATCCTAAGCCGCCTTGGTTGGCATGTCGGTAGTTGTATGTCATCACAAACCATGCACCTCCGTCACATACCATCCCTATATTGTACCACATCAAAAGGATAATCACACACCAACATTGCACATCACCATCACACATAATTTACCACCTCCATCACCATGCACACACCATTTCCCATACACCACATTTAAAGGATAATCACACACCAACATCGCACATCACCATCACACATTCATTGCATAGCTCTGCCCAAACCACATCCATCGCCACACACCATTTCTATTACACCACATGCATCTACCAGACACCAACACACCACATGCATCTACCAGACACCGACACACCACCACCACAACTATACCGCCACACATTACTTAGCTCTGCCACATACCACCTCCATCGCCACACCACAACATTTCCAATACACCACATCTACCAGACACCCACACACCACCACCATCACCACCACCACCACCACATACATTGCTCTTCCACACACCACCTCCACCGCACATTATTATCGTTTCCATTATCTCATATAAACGACGCATCACCACCATCACCACCACCACACACTTTATTTACCATGGTTATATCACACATGCACCACTACCAACCAACCACACATCACCACCACCAGCGAAAACCACAACCTCCAACCAACCTCAGGGACCAACCCACTCATAATCACCAACCATTCTCCTGCACCTCGACACAGCAGCAGCAAACATCAATTCACTTCATTAACCAACCACCAACTTTACTCAAATCACAACCTTCTTTACCAAACGAATTCGACCCTTACCATCAGCAACCTCCGTCACTCAGCCTAATTACGAGACGTTAAAAAACACACACACACACACACACACACACACACACACACACACACACACACACACACACACACCTTATCTCAAGAGGCCAAATCATCATCGTTAACTTTCATCACCCACTCCAATCACGAACATCCATCACCACTCCCATCATTCGCCATTCACATCACACCACAATCTGCAAAGTTGAAATTGACAACGTAACATTAACGCTCGTATTTACTGCCAGGCCCCATTGAACTGCATTTATGGGGGTAATCTGTGGAGTAAATTGTAGGACTGTAGATTAATTCAAACTACTGCACGCCACAAAACAGATTCTCATTTTGTATTCTTGGCGTATGATGGAAGAATAAGTTACCTTCCAATTCATTTGCAAGAGATTACCCCCTCAAGGAGGACGTTTCCCACACACAGGTTGGCCCATCACTCATGCCACGGCGTCTTTTGCTCCTCACACCTTCCGGAGACTAACACCACTCGCATCAATTCCCATGTAAATTCTCACTACCGGAAAAATATCCCTCTGTTGCGTACGCCAACAATAAAAGTTAATCTCGTGTGTTGTCCTTGTCAGAATCCATACGACAGATCCTGGTCCTCGCAACCAGGGGTCAGTTTTCATTGCGTATTCGTGGTGGAGATTCTGTTAACTTTTCACCACCAAATCAGAGAGAGATAGAAATAGGAAGCTGTACAAAATACAATAATTTTTCACTATGGTTGTACGTCATCCCATCCATTTTGCTTACACACACACACACACACACACACACCATTATCCCACCTTGCAGTAAATATGTCGGGAAATGAGAGTCTCCCCTCTGGTTTACTGCACCTCAGTCAATCAGGGCTTGGTGGTGTTATCAAGGCATTTGGGTGGAGACGGAGATCCTTCATTTGCCATGCTAATACCACCTAATGGTTCCGGAGGACCAGGCTAAGTGGAGCACCAAACTACTATACCTTCGGGGCTGGATGGGGTGCAAGGCGTCATCACCATCCCTTCGGTGCACAGCGAATTCACAGAGGGTCCTATGGGGGAGGTTTTTTGTTTGTTTTTTATATAAGGTTTTGGTCTTTTTGTTGATGCATCGCATGAAGAATCTTTACAAGGATGTGTTCTATTACAAATATAGAGACCCAGTACTCCTACAGTGTATCTAGTTTTCATGCCCGTTGCCGAAGTCCAGAGCAAAAACAACATTAACAACAACAACAACAACACACACACACACACACACACACACACACACGAGACAGTCAACGTACCGACCCATCCGGAGACTCGTAACTACATGGTCTCAGTTGTTGATATCTTTTAAAATAAAATTAAAACAGTAGAATAATTGCATTCTTTGTCGGATACAAAATTTTTGTTTTATCTGATGACGCTGTAAGGTAATATTTTCCACAATGGTTGATTTCCGGCATGGCAGATGTTTCCCTAGTATATATTCCTCAATTTTAATAATAAAACCACAATTCTCTTCAGTTCTTGAGAAACTAAAAAGAAAAAGAAAAAAATACACTTTTATTACAGCAGTCTAAAATTGGAAGCATTTTATGTTCAACTGATTGTCCAGGATAGACAACACTTATATAATTAGGATTAGCTGGTTATCTTTTAAATTCATAGGATTTTGAACAAAGGACTTTTTAAGCACAGGTTGTATCACATGGGTCTACATAAAGATTCACTCAGTTTCCAGGCTGTGCAACATTATTTAGACTGGAAGAGGGAGGGAATTGTACGGACGCATCAAAACACACTCACATACACAGGAAAGATACATATATTATCAATACATATATTATCAATAATACATGCAGTATGATTAAGTTGGAAATAAGCTGTTAGAAAAGTGAGAAATTATTGAAGAACGACTATAAAGTTTTGCAATCCCAGGCTACGATACGCATCACTACTATCAGCATCTCAGGTACAAATGTCTCTTAAGCGCTGTACCCTTTAATTAGAGTACATTTTATCTTGTATTCTTGCAAGGAACTTAGTATGCCGTTGTATCGGGGAACTAGGAATCTTGAGCTAAAAGAACACTGTTCAAAAGTGTTATTTTATGCTAAATATTAAAGGCTAAGGATGGATTAATATCGAATCTGAAATTAAAAGTGTTTAACATAGATTTTTCGACCTTCCGTATCAAGAACAAAAATTTAATATCATACTTTATAGGTTAACAATAATATTAATAATAAAATAATAATAATAATAATAATAATAATAATAATAATAATAATAATAATAATAATAATAATAATAATAATAATAATAATAATAATAATAATAATAATAATAATAATATTAATGATATTAATAGTAATAATAATATTAATAATATTAATAATAATAATAATAACAATAATAATAATATCTAACAAGACCTCATTTTGCATCAGACGTTTTGAGACTTGGAAATCCACTTGTGGTGGAGGTAGTTTGTTGTAGAGAATTGGAACCCCACTGAATCCTTAACACTATTGTATACGGTACCAAGATATAAACCGTCTTAGCATAGGAGCAGGAAGTTTGATTTATCGTATATTTTGGATGAGTCTGTAGCATTCAAGTTTGCAAATAACAGATACTCCCTTAATTAAGTCATCAGTTACTGAGTAGTTAGAAGGCTACAAAAATACCCTACTCGAACTATGAGTTACTAGCCTGTGTTCTGTTAGGTTTGGAGGAATTTGTAGCCTTTCAGTTCACCAACAACAGACTACTCAATGCAGAATGCAGAATCCACCCAACGAGTGAAACCCAACCGTTGCTGCCAGAATATAATGGATGGGAGCAGCAAGTTACATAATTATGAACACTGAGGGCAGGATGTCCCCAATGCCTCACCAGAGTAACGTCCAGTTTTTCTCTCCATTCAGTTTTTGTGTCAGAATCTCTATCAGCAGCCGAATGATCCGTTGTTTTCTGGCCAAGTTATTCTCACTGCCACACAGGTTATAATCGGAATCTTTTCTCTTATCAAATTTCAGTCATAAATTTTGCAACAAAACGAGTATGATTGTATTTTGGTCTGAAGAAATCCAGCAGGTTCTTCATTCAGGATTCGGATACCGTAATAAAATAATCGCTCCTGACAGAGACGGCAGATATCATACATTCAGAATACAGTTTCAGTAAAAATGAAATAACAGGGAACTGAATCGTTAACATAAGTATTACATAAATTGAAATAGTAACGTGGGAAACCATAAGGCTACATCGCGTTACTCAAGAAATATATAAATTGAAGAATAAATTATTATTTACTTTAAGGAAAAAAGAAAAATTATATACAAATAAATTCATATCTTGAAGGAGGAAAGTAAAACAGGCATATGATACTAGAAAAAAAAAGAGAAAAAAAAAAACAGCTCAATAAGAAACCGTGGTATAGAAAACAAACACGAAGCAAAAAAACTAATCTTATATAAAAACATAATGTATTATAGACAAGCGTAGAGGAAAATAATAATAGGGAAGGAAAATAGAAAATCCACCAAATTATTCGAAACTTTTAAGAAAATACAACAACTTGACATCTATTATAATAAAAGAGCAAAAATTTTAAGACAAAGGAAAACATTTTATATTTGACACTGATTTCAGAAAACCTTGCTATCGACATTTTGAAAAAAGAAACAACGTCGAAGGAAAGGAAACCCAAAAGTATGATTGTAGTGTTGACATTCTGAAAAGTAACACAAAAACAATCGAGATCATTGCTGTGGAAAGGAGAGAAGTGTGTGTGTGTGTGTGTGTGTGTGTGTGTGTGTGAAAACCCAGCCAGCCTGAAGGTCGGTTTCGCAAGGGGTACGTGTAAGACAATAGCACTCTCTTTCCCTGAGTACTAGCGGCCACACACATACACACCCACACCGTCAAATGTCAATTCTCTGAAACACACACACAGACATGCAGTAGAACGGGAGCCGATTGGGAGAGATTAATAAATGAAAAGTTGTAAAAGAGGAAGGGGACACTATGATAATATGAAGAGGACGCCAGGGAGGTTATCAGGGAACGGGACAGTAGCCAATCCGAAGAGAGTGGAAGAGGAAATTAAAGTCTAATGAGAGCAAATGCAGGGAACCTAGAAAAGTGGGAGAGATTATGAGCAAGGGGAAGAAGGAGCTTATGAAAAGGGAAAGGGGGTACTACTGGAGAGTATGAACGAGGGAATTAGTAAAGAAGTAGAGGAGTTATCCACAAACGAAAGAATAGATCTTGAGGAAGTGCCAGGGATACAAAATGAGGGATGTTTACTCTATTAGAAGAAAAGAAAATGAAATTGGGTAGAAGAATGGAGAGAGTTGGCAAGAGAAATTGGAGTTACACAGACAATGGAGAGAACTATGGTGTAAAGGGAGAGAGCTAATGAAAAGAGGGAAAGATCTAGAGAGAGGAGGGAGAGAGCTAGGGAGAGGAAAAAAGGATGGGAGGGAGCTACGAAAAGGTGAATTACTAAGTTGATTAGAGTTGTATTATCAACAGGAAGAAGGGGAAAGGAAGCCACAGGAATGAGTTTGGATAACAGTGTTTGGTAGGAGGAAATTTGGACTGTTTAGAAGGTAATGTGAAATGGTGGACCGGTTGAAGGGAGAGGACATTGAAAGGTGATGGTCAGATGAAGGACATAAAACATAGATGGAAGAGAGACAGATAGACAGACAGATACGAAAATAGATGTAAATGAATTGGAAGTGGATATACATATATATATATATATATATATATATATATATATATATATATATATATATATATATATAGTATATATATATATTAATAAATTTTAGGTGTGGGCCTTTTAGAATGGAAGTTACAGGGGTAGTGGGGTTGTGCTAGTAGAAGTAGTAGTAGTAGTGTTAGTGGTGCTCATGATAATAGTAATCGTAGTGGTATAGTGATGGTAGTGGTAGTGGTACTGTACTAGTAGTATTGGTAGTGGTAATGGTATTGATAATGGTTGAGGTATTGGTAAGGGTTGAGGTATAGATAGTTGTGGTGGTGGTAGCAGTGTAGTGATCGAGATAAAATATACTCACGTCCTGCGCGTAAAAAATGTTATGTCCTTCACTTAGGCCAGGAAGGAGGGTAGTGGGGTAAGGTGGTGGTGGGGGGTGTATTGGGGCATGGAGGCAAAGGGTAGGAGAGGATGTGGGCGGATGAGGGTGTGTGTGTGTGTGTTGTGTGTGTGTGTGTTGGGGTGGGGAGAGAGTAGTCGAGGATTGGGGGGAGAGTGTAGCAGAAAGTGGGGGAGGTTTTACACTTTCATGCCACTTTGCACCGATTTATCTAGCTCCTGCATCTCTCTCTCTCTCTCTCTCTCTCTCTCTCTCTCTCTCTCTCTCTCTCTCTCTCTCTCTCCTCAAACAATTACCTCATAGTTAATCAATAGTAATGTGGGGTGGGAGTCCAAGGAGTGCACTATACTGAACGTCGCCTAAGTGTGATGCCCCAAACGCTTAGTACTGTACATGCACGAAGATCGGAGCCACACTAGAGAAGATGGTACAAAACACATTATTGGATACCAGACGTGCCCAATATATTACAAAGCCTAATTTGCTTGCGTCGTCTATGTTACTGTGAGCCTTGTGGTGTGTAGGGATCAACGGGAACGCAGTGGATGAGGTTGGTGGGGAAAGATTGTTCATAAGACTTCCTGTGTTGGTAACGCCTGGGGGCTCACCTCAAACTGGCTAATAGTCTCACCGCCAGTATCATTTTCAAAGTCTCTTGTGGTTCAGGGAATTTTCTTTAACTAGAGACATAATTATCTGGGGTTCTTCAGGCTAAGTTAGGCTAGATCAGGTTAATACAGATTAAGCTAGGTTAACTTTGGTTAAGTAAGGTTTGATCAGTTTTCTTTCTCTGGACATACAAGACCCAAGAAATCACTTACAAATAAACACAAATCACTAATTGCCATCTGTTCGGAAAATCATATAAAGTTTGATTAACTTTCCTTGGATGACACCAAGACACATAGGGATATAATGGCCTCTTTGTATGAATAGGACTGATTAAATACAATTCACTTTCATAGGCTTGTAATACTGGCTAATATAAGGAGGAGGATTTCATTAAATTCCGATTGAAAACAGCACCCACATAGAGGGAACTTTGTGCGTCTGCTCCATAACACAATTTGGAGGAATCAGTGGCAAACAATTTGCTGAAAATAAATATTAAGGTAAAACATAATTGAGCACAAACATATATTTGATGGAGGAGGAGACGGTAGCTGTCGGTACCATGAGAGATTTGGGTATAATGTTCTGAAGGTCCCTCTTAGTGGTGAGTCTTCCTGTTTATCTTTTCCTTGTTAGTCACAACAACATGAATTTAGGGGTAATTTCGACCCTTATTTACATCCTCCTTCATCGAGTGGTCGTTATCTACAGTCCCGCTCAAAAGCCTCTATGGTCTGCCAGTCGGCCAACTACTCCCTCCCTCGGTCATATTCAAGAACAATGTTTCATACTTGTTGAACTTGAGAGTTTGGTGGTCGCATTTGCTGGTGGGCTTGACATTAGCTCATTATTATTATACCGTCTTCAACAATAAGGACCAATACAATATTAAATTACTCTGAATATACCGATTCAACAATAAGAAAATATGTGAATTTATAGGAGCTTAAATCAGGCTAATCACCATGCAAGTTATATTATACTTTACGCAATTTTGCGTAAATTTTGCGGCCTACAAAGTAAATTACATTCAGTTTGTCATGTATTTAGCAGCCCTAATTGAACCCATGCACATTATTTTCAATCGTCATGTTTTTCTCACTATTGATACAACATACCTGACGTACAAAATACCTGAACGTCTGGCACCTCCGATGGGTAGAGGAAAAAATTTCGGTTGGCACCGAGCGTCTATCAGTAAGAAATATTCAACTCGAAATTTCCAGATGTAAGACTCAAGGTTCCAGTCTTCTAACCTTATCACTTTTAGGCTCGTCACTCAAGATTCAGACACTTGAACAGTTATAACGGAGTTAGTAGAAACTTTTGCATCTATAAAATGAATAGGCAATGAATCACTGACAGCAATGAATCAGAGCCATGTGCACCAAATAAATCTGTGTAAAGGAATTTTTGAACGAGAATGTACACACAAGACTGCCAGCGCCAGCTCTCTACAGAACCGGAGCGAGCATTACAAGGCCAATTGAATGTGGGAACGAGTCGCTAAGCAGTCGGAGAGACCCACTGTTGTGTGTGACATTTAATGTTTTCCCGCTTCCCGTTTCCTGCCACTGCCGCCCTCCCGCCCACACACACTCTAAGGGGGTCATGTGCTGTGGACGTTCCTTCAAACTGTGTCACGAAGCAACACTGAATCTGTCCATGTGCTGTTTTGTTGTCTTGTGTGGAGGACTGATGTAGTCTTTACTAATTGTTCAACAAAATCATGCTCCGTTTAAATCTCGGTTGCATGTGTTGCCTCCACTGGTGCCACCTGTCTCACTCCAGGAAGTCCCGCCTGCCCAACTGGTTCCAGGTAAGGAGGGAGTGGCAGGGGAGAGGGGAGTGGGGGAGGTTAAAGCAATTGAGAGAAACAGGAAACATATATTCAGTATTAGCCGGAGAAGAATGCATAAAAACATATACAAACATGGGGTTGGGAGGGAAACAACATATACGTTGAATTTGTAGTGGAAGTTAATAATCAAAATAAATAGTTTCCACATACATTCCAGGATGTCTGCTACGTATTATCAACTATTTTCTATATACACACTCCATAGATATGAGTGAGAGCTCGAGCAAGTAGTGTTTGTGTGTGAAACATGCGGGTACCCATTAAGTGATTATTTGCCGAATCTACTACATTTACTCAAACCTTATCGCCAGGGTTCCCACACATTTTCCCGAGCGTGAAAAAATATTTGGGAAAAAAGGGAAGTGGCTCATTTTGTTGTTATTGTTTTTGTTGTTGTTAAATTATTGTTGTTGTTGTTGTTGTTGTTGTTGTTATTGTTGTTGTTGTTGTTGCTGCTTTGCTTTTTGCTATGATGTTATTGTTGTGAAGCTGTTGTGAAGTTGCTGTTGCTGCTGTTGTTGTTGGTGTTACTGTCAAACAAAGTCAAACAAGCAAAATTTTCCATGCAAGTTATTCTGGACGGAATGATAAAACAGATTTTTCCTCTCCTCGCGGACGGATAGTTATGACGGGCGAGGGGACATGCCGGGACAGACGAGTCAATAGCAGTCATCCGGGGCACCTGAGCCACATAATCTGTCCCCACCAATCAGTACTTGTCAGCGCCATGGCCTATACACCCTTCTCTCTGCCAGACACCGAGGTTATTTGTGTTTGTGTTTGTGTGTGCACCGGATGATAGGTATTACCACAGCGCAGGGCACAAAGCGGCAGCCCCAAGACCAAGGTGGGTCATATTCTAGAACAGCGACGTCAGTCATGGTGGGTCCGAAGGCTATAATCCTTACCCGACGGCTGAGGATTTGTTCATCTACTGATCATCTGTTGTTGTTATACATGAAGTATAAGCAGTTATGAAAAATCATGTTTCACAAGGATACCAAATAGTACACAGATACACATCAACACAAATTCTATAATAGTATATGGACGGAGGAAAACAAGAACAGAAAACATCACATCAAGGCCCCTCCTTCCCCTCCACTTTTTTTTTTCCCGTGGACCAGGCGAGGTAAGCGGCGGGGTTAGACGGTGTTCCCACGCAAAAATCCATGATTAAGCCTGATAACAGTGTTTATATAAGATCAAATCACCGGCTTCTCCGTCCCTGATCTTCTTCCGATGAGCCAATTGGCCGTGACTGCACATCAGCCGAGCGTGTATTGTTGTCAGGGTCTGGCCAGGTGTGTGTATGAGAGAGAGAGAGAGAGAGAGAGAGAGAGAGAGAGAGAGAGAGAGAGAGAGAGAGAGAGAGAGAGAGAGAGAGTATGGGAGGTCGAGTGGTGTTGGGTCCTTCTCTGCCTCTATATCCCTCTTTCATTTCATATCTCCCTTGCAGTCCTACTTTCCATTTCTCTCCATTTATTCATCAATTTCTGCAGCTATGTAAATGTTTGTATTTGTCCATCATCTGCCTAAATCACACACACACACACACACACACACACACACACACACACACACACACACACACACACTAAGCAGATATCAGACATGGCACATTATATAATAATCCTGCAATCCCTTCCTTGATACCTTTTCCCTATGATATATGTTCCCCTACCAGAGCTGAACGAGAAAGAAAGTGTCACTCTACCCTGTGCTCTAGTCAGTCCAGATTCACAACACCCGTCACCACTACAAAGACGTGATGACAGGGAATATGCACACAACCACCGCCCACCGATATTTCCAAAATGTCATGGTTGGTGTGAGGGTAATTTGCGAACCACAATGAGGATGTTATCATGTTTGTATGTGTGTGTGTGTGTGTGTGTGTGTGTGAGAGAGAGAGAGAGAGAGAGAGAGAGAGAGAGAGAGAGAGAGAGAGAGAGAGAGAGAGAGAGAGAGAGAGAGAGAGAGAGAGAGAGAGAGAGAGAGAGAGAGATGAGGAGAGAGAGAGAGAGAGATACATAGACAAACATGCTTGAGAGAGAGAGAGAGAGAGAGAGAGAGAGAGAGAGAGAGAGAGAGAGAGAGAGAGAGAGAGAGAGAGAGAGAGAGATAAACATACATAGACACACATGCTTGGGATTGAAATGTGATACTATTGGGAATCAACAAGGAGAAGGAGGAATGTTATGCTAACTGGATATACTATAACTCTAGCGACGTCGGTATTTGCGGACCAAGGGATCAGTGACGCGAGTGAGGAAGGAACATGCAAAAGGAAGAAATGCGTTACCATACTAGAGAGCACGTAAAATACAGAAGATTAGAATGTGACACAAAACAAATATCGTCACAGATAGGAGAAAAGTTACAACACTATATATAGCTATAGTAACGAGATCACATATACTTGAGAAGGGAACGTGACACCATTTTGCGTTTTGTTTAATCTTGACGAAACAGCATCGATTATCTTCTTTCTAAGTAAAATGACATTGATACATGATTAGCGTCCATTTCAATGTTTACATGCTATAATTACAGTAAGTATAGTTAGTACCTTTGGGATTAAATCATCGGTGTAGGCATATTTTTTTCTAGGATTACGAAACTATTACAAAGCTTGGTACAGGAATAAAATGAAAATATAAATTACAGAAAAATAAGAGGAAGATGATTTATAATTATATTTATTAAAATTATCAGAGTTGATATTTCAGAGTAATTATGAAAAATGATACAGGATACAGTAAGATAGTACACGAATATGATAAAGAAAGACGATACAGGAATACAATACAAAAAGATGACAGTATGATGAAAAATGATGGAGGGTAAAGTCAATCATCATCATCATCATCGTCATCATCATCATCATCATCATCATCATCATCGTCATCGTCATCATGATCATCATCATCATCATCATCATCGTCATCATCATCATCATCGTCATCGTCATCATCGTCATCATCGTCATCATCATCATCATCATCATCATCATCATCATCATCATCATCATCATCATCATCGTCATCATCATCGTCATCATCATCATCATCATCGTCATCGTCATCATCATCATCATCATCATCATCGTCATCATCATCATCATCATCATCATCATCTTTTTCTTTCTTTACGTTTTTCCTTTTATATGTGGTGAATCAAGGGGATAGATAGTACAGTGATGGTCGCTGTATATATGCCACCCACAGCTGATTCCTCCAAACTATTCCAAGCAACAAGTATCGTTAAACTGGTCCTGTCTCTTATCATATTTTAGGGGCAATCAAGGAACACTAATGCACCAAGAGTATACAGCAATATCCCCTGAACTGACCAATCAGGCGAATTGGAATTTAACACTACGTCGACTGTCCTCTCTAGGAAATGTATACAATGAATAATGTCAAATAGAGTTAAAAGGCACATTATCTTTTTCCACGTTGCAGAATACTCTTCCTCTTCTCCAAATTACCACAATTTATCTCTTCTTCGACTTCTAATGACCACAATCATGTCTCGCTCTCTCGCTACCAACCGACCGCCACCCACGCCATGAATGACTCTCCTGCATGACTCCCCCCTCGTTAAGACAGCATTGTGTGGTGGTGGTGGTGGTGGGGGGGGGGGGTGTTGTGGGTACTTGGGGTTGGTTGGTTGGGTGGCTGGCTGTTCTCGTTTAAACTACTCTCTTCAAGTCACTGTTAACGTGTTTTCGTCTACATTACTGTCTCTAGATTATAATACTATTAACTGTCATCGTGTAAATGTTGTTCTACCATGAATGACACTTGTTGCCATCTGGGTTACTCCTTCCATTCCTCCTGTCAATTGTTCTCGCCTATCCTACCGTCTTCTATAACCTGCTCTTTCTTCTCTGTTTAAAACAACAACAACATAATATATATATATATATATATATATATATATATATATATATATATATATATATATATATACATATAAACTTGTATATAGCCTGACTTTGTTAGTCCAAGAATACTATCTAAACACCTGAGGCGTTTTTTTGTGTATTTTAAATGCCTTCTACTTTCTGGACTCTTGGGTGCTTTGCCCCTTCAGAAAAACACCTTGAGTTGGTCAGAGAAAATTGCATAAGTTGTCAGTCAGTTCCCAAGGGTTAATGGTGAAAACCACAATAGTGTCAGGGGAAAACGGAAGGTAGTGGGA
>JAWQEG010007765.1:0-32500 GCA_033782935.1 Petrolisthes cinctipes
GACCTAATGAAGTAAAGTTGCTGAAAGGAATGATGGTAGTCGAAAGAAACGGTAATAACTAAATGGAAAAAAAAAAAAATAGCCAAAAGAAACAATAATAGCCAAAAGAAACAGTAATAGCATAATAGAACAAAAGTAGCAAAAAGAAACAAAAAATAGCCGTATAGAATAATAGTAGCCAAAAGATAAAAAAAAAAAAAACTAGCCAAATGGAACAAAAAGTAGCCAAAATATAAAAAAAAAAATAGCCAAATGGAATAAAAAGTAGCAAAATAAAAAAATAAAATAAAAAAATAGCCGTATAGAATAATAGTAGCCAAAAGAAACAAGAAGAGCCAAATGGAACAAAAGTAGCCGAGGGAAAAAATATCGTGAGAGTAAAATAGGAGAATAAAATAGTCACAATAAGAAGAAACCAGACGAGAAACAGACCAATAACAAGGGAGAGAGAAAAGGAAGAAAAGAGTAGGAAAGAGTAAGAAAGTATCCCTCCCTTGGCTGCCAGGATGTGGAGAGAGAGGGAGGAAGGAGAGTGAAGGAGAAAGGAGAGAGGGATTTGGAGAGAGAGGGTGCAAGGAAAGTGGGGAGGAAGAAGAGAGAGAGTGGAAGGAAAGAGGGGAGGAGAAAGAGAGGGGAGGAAAAAGAGAGAGGGTTGTAGGAGAGAGGGGAGGAGAAGGAGAGAGAGGGAGGAAGGAGAGAAGGATGTGGAGAGAGAAGGGAGAGGAAGGAGAGAGAGAGAGAGTGATATGGAGAGGAAGGAGAAAGAGGGAGGAGAAGGACGTGGGGGAAGGGTAAAGGGGCTGAGAGGGAATAAATAAGGAATGGAGAAGGAACGAGAGAGGGAAGGGAAAGAGGGACTAATGGAGGAAGGGGGAGAACAAAGAGACAATAACATGGAAGAAACCAGAAGAATAGTCGAGGATGGAGAGAGAGAGAGAGAGAGAGAGAGAGAGAGGAGAGAGAGAGAGAGAGAGAGAGAGAGAGAGAGAGAGAGAGGGGGGGGGGACTGAGGGAGGGAGTCGGAAAAAGAGTAGAGAAAGAAAAGAGAATATGAGAGAGAGAGAGAGAGAGAGAGAGAGAGAGAGAGAGAGAGAGAGAGAGAGAGAGAGAGAGAGAGGTAAAAAAGGTAACTATAAATATTGTTCCTTTGCCGGCCGAGAAAGTTTACTTGCCCCCGTAAATTCTCAAGAGGTGGGGGGGCAGGGGTTCAGGAGAGGGGGTTAGAAGAGCCCCCTCAAACCCCACTCTCTTTAGCTCTCTTCTTTCTCTTCCCTCCTCCTCCTGAACCCCTCCCTTTCGCCCCTCTCTGCTCTCCCTCCCCCCTCTCTGCTCTCCCTCCCCCCCCTCTCTGCTCTCCCTCCCCCCCTCTCTGTTCCCTCTCCCCCCTCTCTGTTCCCCCTCTCCCCTCTCTGTTCCCCCCTCGTCCCTCTCTGTTCCCCCTCCCCCCCTCTCTGTTCCCCCTCCCTCCCTCTCTGTTCCCCCTCGTCCCTCTCTGTTCCCCCTCCCCCCTCTCTGTTCCCCCTCCCCCTCTCTGTTCCCCCTCCCCCCTCTCTGTTCCCCCTCCCCTCTCTCTCCCCCCTCCCCTCTCTCTCCCCCCTCCCCTCTCTCTCCTCCCTCCCCTCTCTCTCCCCATCAACCGTTTTGTTCAACGTTAATACTCTCTCTCTCTCTCTCTCTCTCTCTCTCTCTCTCTCTCTCTCTCTCTCTCTCTCTCTCATATAATTATCAGCTTCAAGGAAATATATGTTTTTTTCCATTTCAAGTGAATAGAGGGTAAAAGTGATATGGAAGAAAGCAGTACAAGGCATTTTAAAAGTGGAGGTGTGGAGGCGGCCTGTATAGAGGTGAAGGAAATAATATGTGTGTGTGTGTGTGTGTGTAGAGAGAGAGAGAGGGGACAGGTGTCGTTCGTTAGTGATGGTGGTGAAGGACGGTTTCTGTGGAAGGTGTCATGTGGATGGATGGATGGATGGATGGGTGGAGGGGTGGGAAAGCGGCGAAGGTGGTGTTGAAAAGTTGACAAGGTGATGATGAGGTGGTTGTGGATTGGGTTCCTCTTTTATATCCCACTACCACTCTCTATCCCTCACTATTTCCCTTCCCTATCCCTTTCCCCCTCCATACCACTCTTCCTCCCTCTCTCTCCCCCTTGTTCCTCTCTTATGTCCCACTACCACTCTCTATCACTCACCATTTCCCCTCCCCCTCCCCTCGCCGTCTCTCACTTCCCGCCCATCTCTCTCTACATTCTCTCCATTTCCTAGTTATCTCTCTTTGTCTCCCCTTCCCACCTGGCAGCAACCGGTGAATTATATATCAAGCTGTGTGTCAGAGAAATGGCCCCGACGTCCAATCGCAACCCAACCTAACTATATACATTTTTTTGGTGTGTGGAAGTGGTGACAGGCCGAGTGAAAAGATAATATAGAGGTGTGTTGGGGTGGGGGGTTGGGGCTGTTCTGGCCTCTACATACACGTACCCATACCTACACACACATATGGATACCAGTGCTCTCTCTCTCTCTCTCTCTCTCTCTCTCTCTCTCTCTCTCTCTCTCTCTCTCTCTGTACTTAAAGGAAACATATATGTGGTTATTATAAGAAGAGTGGAGTTGACGACAGCGAAATGAAAAGAAAAGAAGAGATGGAATACTTGAAATTATGAAGTGACTGAGTGAAATATGCAAGGAGGAAGAAAAGAAGGAAGTTAAAGCGGTGTAGTAAGAGGATAGTAAATTAGAGAAGAGGAAGGATGAAAAAATAAGAAGAAAGGGATATGGAGACGGCGATGGAAAAGCGGAAGGAAAATGGAACATAAGGGGGACGTGAGGAGATGAGAGAAGGGAAGATAAAGAGAGGAGAGTTAATAAAGGGTGGAGTGACGAGGAAGAAACGAGACCAGGAAAGGAAATATAGAAGAAATATAATCGAGAGAGAGAGAGAGAGAGAGAGAGAGAGAGAGAGAGAGAGAGAGAGAGAGAGAGAGAGAGAGAGAGAGAGAGAGAGAGTAACGAAGAGAAAATACATGGACGGAAGAAAAGGAGGGGGATGGGGGGCAGAGGAAGTGTTGCCATTAGGAAGATGAGTGGAGAGAGGGAAATATGAAGACAAATGAGGATGGGGAGGGTAAGATATAGGAGAGAACCCGAGGAGGAGGAGGAGAAGGAGGAGGAGGGGGGGATAGATACAGGAGACGAGTGGAAGGAAGAATACAGGAAAGAAACTAAATTATTGTCGAGGTGGTAAAGAGGAGGAAAGATAGAGGAAGGAGGAGAGTACATGGTGACAGGAAAGACAGGTTTTTTTTATATGTAAGGAAAATATCAAGGAAAAGAAGGACTGGAAGAGTGAATTGAGCTGGAAGGGTAAAAAGGACATGGACGGAAAAGGACTGGAAGATCGAAGCATATACTGGAATTGTGAAGGAATGGAAGGGCGAAAGAGAGTGTAAGGATAATCAATAGATAGAAGGGAAAGAGTGGAACTGGAAAAGAGAAAGAGGTAATAAATGCAAGAACTATCCCTCCTCCTCTCTCCTCCTCCTCCTCCTCCTTCTCCATAATTTTTCCTTTTCGTTTAAAATTTTTCCTCGTCATCCATTGCAATCCCTCTTTCTCTTTTCCTCTTGTCCTGCCTTTCCACCGTTCCTAACACACACTTCCCAGCCTTCCATTGTCACATACCGGTATTCACTTTCAATCCAACCATTATCGTCTTACTTTCACCCCGATTCCTAATTCTTTGTCCTTCTAGCCTTCCCCTCCATCACAGTCTTCCTTCACCTGTACCCGACCACTTCCGTATATTTCTCCAGGGCAGCAAACACATTATACATGTATGAGACCTACTGTACCACAACTGCAACAGGGTAATAGGACAGTACTATAGCGAGGGAGAAGGTTGACACAGGAGAACAGAATATGAGAGGCTGGCTGTGAGATGAGGACCTATGGATGGTGTTTGCCTTGGAACTGGTGTAGATATAGACAACGTTGGATCAATGGCAGTAAATGTGTGGATGAACCTCTAGAGACAGATGTTTTGTGACTTGATTATTGATGTGGTGTTGCAGTCTCGCCAACTCCTCTATACCCTCTTCCCATAATTCTACCCCGTTCCCTTATCCCTATCCCAACCCTCTATCCTTACCCACTTTCCCTGTCCCCTTTCCATTTTCCTCTATCCCAACCTTTTATCCCTACTCTCTATCCCTACCTCCAGTCCCTGTCCCTTTTCCTTATCCCCCTCCTTCAACCTATTCCTTTCCCCCACTCTTTGCCTCCTTCACCCACTCCTCTCCCACTCCTCCCCTACTTCACCCACTCCTCCCCTACTTCACCCACTCCTCCCCTACTTCATCCACTCCTCCCCTACTTCACCCACTCCTCCCCTACTTCACCCACTCCTCCCCTACTTAGCCACTCCTCCTCTACTTTACCCACTCCTCCCCTACTTTACCCACTCCTCCTTCTACTTCACCCACTCCTTCTTCTACTTCACCCACTCTTCCCCTCCTTCACCCACTCCTCCCCTACTTCACCCACTCCTCCCCCACTTCTCTTCTACTTAGCCACTCCTCCCCTACTTCACCCACTCCTCCCCTACTTAGCCACTCCTCCCCTACTTAGCCACTCCTCCCCTACTTCACCCACTCCTCCCCTACTTCACCCACTCCTCCCCTACTTCACCCACTCCTCCCCTACTTCACCCACTTCTCTACTTCACCCACTTCTCCCCTACTTAGCCACTCCTCCCCTACTTCACCCACTCCTCTACTTAGCCACTCCTCCTCTACTTAGCCACTCCTCCCCTACTTAGCCACTCCTCCCCTGCCCTGCCCTATAGCCGCCAATAATACACCAGACTGAGGTGAGGCTGCTGACGGGGATTTATCGTTGTTTTTCGTGATTAGTTTCTCAGGGGGCGAGGGAAGGAAATTTTCAGGGGCTGTGGGGGGGACAGACTTGTTTACATGTAAATCGCTTGAGAATGGCGCCTACGACCATCTATCATACAGCCCCCTCAAAACCCCCCTTCTTTTTTAACACTTAAGATTGTTATATTTTTCAAACGGAAGGGAGTCGATCGAGATTTTAGGTTGGGTGGCTTAAGACAATCTTCACTATTCACTCGCTACTTTTCTGGTGTACTGTATATCGTCGTCAGAATCGGATGGTCTGGTGGCTGGCAAACGCAATGCAACCTACCCAGAGGTATATAAATATTTGTCACATTCACCTAGGAAATTATTTACTTATCCGTTTTTTGTCCGAATATGAATAATATCTTAGTGATTCTCATGAAATATGATAAATTATTTTTCTGTGCCACAAGGAAAAATATATACTGGTACAGTTGGCAGCAGAAGTTCGCTTCATTTCTACCTACTTAAGTATAAGCATAGTGATATTGTAACACGATTTAAATATAGAGATGACAGACATACTTTTTATATGGAGAAATACTTATGTTGTTAGAATAGAAACTAGTTCAGGATGCAACTTTATCTGGTCAGCCTCTGGCTAGCCCTGTACGCGGCTGCAATTTCCTTGGTCCAGCGTTCGAGTCCTGCTGGGGACACTGTAAAATTCTTTTACTGTTGCCAAATGTTATCACCCCTGTGAGCAGGGGGTGGGGGGTTTTGAGTCGGCTGTCTGAGGTGTTCCTGCTAACACAGCCATAGCCGAAGCTTACTCGGATCCCACATGGGTGGAGAAGTCTCTGGGCCACTCATCATCCTTGTGATGTGTGCTATAGTTGTGTTTCATACAGTCTAGTGTGTGCTTCACTCTGTCCCATTGACTGTCAATCATTGGCGGCCTTTCACCTTAAAATAACATTATTAAATACATGGGATGGATGCAGATTTATGCTGCCGGCTGTACCATTTGATGGTGTTCCGGATTAAGATTCGGATCCAAGCAGGATTATTTATTCATCATGAGAATTAATAACTGTAGCAGCAAATGGTGGGATTGTACAGTACATGTTTGAACTGTTTCTGGTGACTTACAATTAGTAATATATTACATTTCTACGTTGATGTGTTTAATATTTTGTTCATATTGCGTCATCTTTGTAGCTGTGGAGAAATATCATAAATCATATTTAATTCCTCTGTGTTGACTGATGGCGTTATAATCCACTTGATATTTTTTATTTATATATTTTATTTTTTGATGTTCAAACTTTTCTTCGTATATTTTCAGATCAAATTTCGTATCATGTGGATGGAAAAAATCTCTTGAGAGACGAAGTGCAATTTTATCTTCTTTTTTTCATATGCTGCGTATTCCTCTCTTAGGATTTGTATAGTCCGTAATATTTTGTTATTTTGCCATCTGCGTTTGTTTATGATGATGATGGCGATGTTGGTTGGTATCTGTCATAACAAAGAAACTCCAACACAACACAGCTAAACCACAACACAAAATAGCTAAACCACAACACAACACAGCAGAGCGTAGCACAAACACAGTACAACACAACACAAAACAGCAGACCATAGCACACACACTGTACAACACAGCACAGCACAACACAGCACAAAACAACACAACACAGCACAAAAACAGCACAAATTAGCACAAAGCAGCACAAAACACACAACACAACACAACACAACACAACACACTAACCACTCCAACTCATGACACACTTTCCACACCTTCACCTCCTGACCTCCAGTGCATCCTTAATTAACTCACAACACCTTACAGACAGGATGGATATGGATTTCGAAGAGGCTGTTCATGAGATATCTTGTGGAAAAAAATATGTATCATGTCCCACAACTGACTATGAAACTATTACCGTGATTTGTGTTCGGTCATTCTTTTAGTTGCGAGTACTGTTCTTTATTAATTTCTGTAATTTTTTCGGTTTGTAATTTAATTCCGGTAAAGTATTGTGTAAGCTAAATATATCTGTCCATTTAGTTAATCCAGTGCATTACTCCATTACGTTTTGTAAGCTGATTACGATAATGCTTTTTGTTTAATCCATTTTTGTCTTGCAACAGTATTCATTTTCCGTCTCGCAATCATTGTATTCTGGGTAATTTCTTCAATCGTGTGTGTGTGTGTGTGTGTGTGTGTGTGTGTGTGTGTGTGTGTGTGTGTGTGTGTGTGTGTGTGTGTGTGTGTGTGTGTGTGTGTGTGTGTGTGTGTGTGTGTGTGTGTGTGTGTGTGTGTGTGTGTGTGTGTAAATTGTTTATCTGTTAAAGTCACTGAAGGCCTTGTGGGATAATCTTATAAATGGATTACAATATTATATACGTAGAGTTCAATGTTGTACAAACTAGAGTGTCGTATTCTACAGTTTGTTTTAATTAAGGACCCTGTGATCGTGTTTGAAAATTGGAGGCTTCTGATTCCTCCTGACTAAGCCACGAAAAAAGCTCCTTCCATATAGTTGTCGTTTCGTGGCAATATTTGAAGGACTCATTTATGTCCAATTTTCTGACTACATCACAGGGTCCCTTAATATTTATTTACATACCAGAACATAATATATCTGGTCGTTTCATAACCATACCGTTGCTATGATACCAACTCTGCATCACACAACAAGCCAGTCACATTAAACATTATTCCATTACGCTATTCCATTCAGCCCAATGCATTACAGAACACCACTAAATTCAACCCATTATATTACAGAACACCATTACATTGAACTCATTATATTACAGAACACCATTACATTAAACCCATTATATTACAGAACACCACTACATGCAACCCATTATATTACAGAACACCACTACATGCAACCCATTATATTACAGAACACAATCTATATATGCAATCCATTAGAATGCATAACCCCATATCCATTTACCCCATTAGATTACATAGTGCCATTGTATGCATCCTATTACAATTATACATAACCCCGTTCCATTCAGGACATTACCAACCCATTAAAACCATCATAATTACCAGCTCTTCAGTAAAATGGTGCTGCTGTCACGTCACCTTGGCAGCCAATTAACCTTACGTGAACACAATTTTGGTTAGCCTCACACAAGGACAGTTTGGTAATGAGATAATTATCTATTGATTGGGATCTCCCTCCCCCCTCACCCGATGTTAATTAGTGGCTAGATTGTTTGGGTAATGAGTGCTTAAAGTGCCGTCAAAAGGAGGCAACAACAAAGAAGACACATTATAATCATTGTGTAAAGTTAACAAAACATCCCCATTTGGCTTTGGGGGATTAAACGTGGTTCATTTAATCCCTAATACGGACATCCAAGCTTTATGCCCTGATGCGGAGGTATTATGAAAGAAACACAATTAGTTAAAAATGAAGTCCTTAATAATCATGCTGCATTAAACACTCGATACCTTCTGCTTCAATTAAATAGGAATAAATGTTGTACACTTCGACGCCTCGTAAAATATGGGTTATCTTCAGTTCCCCCTCCTCCTCCTACTACAGCTGCTGGGGGTCTGGGTTTGTTGAGGCGTTTCCAGGGAACTTCACTTAAACCGGTCTGAATTCTTAAGCCTTTCCGTAAGATGGCTATTGTCGGGAGTCACGTAGTATGGAAGCATTAGATCCGCCTCACTTAGTTCAAAACATGGAGGGTATATTGGAGGGAGGGTAGTGGGAATATAGCAAGGGGAGGAGGGATAGAATGAGAGATAAGGAAAAGGGAAGAAGATGGTATAGAGAAGTTGGCATTGGAGGGATGGGGAGAGAGGAAGAGGACAAGGAGATAGGAAGGAGAGGGTTTATATACAGGAGTTGAAGTTTTAGGGTAGGATAAGAGGAGGGAAGAGGACAAGGGGAGGGAAAAGAGAGAGTATAAAGGAATTAGAATTGGAGGAAAGGGAAAAAGGAAGGAAGGAGGAGGCATGGCGAAGGCAAGAGGTTGAATATATAACAGAGATAGACCAAGAGAGAAGAAAAGAGGGGAAGGGAGAGAATAGGAAGGGAAGGGGGATCGATAGAGTGAAGTGTAGTGTGTAAGGAAGGAGTTCAGGAATAGGAGGAAGAAAATACAAGGTTGAAATAGACTTGGGACTTGATGGGAGAGAAGTACGGAGGAAGTTAGGGAGGAAGGATATGGAGAAATGATTTATAGATTGTTTATAACTCAAACATTTCGGGAACTTGGGGTCCTTATGGTGATAGTGCCCTCATTCTCTCTCCCTATTCCCTCTTCCTCTACTTCTCTCTCCTTATTCCCTCTTCCTCTCCTTCTCTCTCCCTATTCCCTCTTCCTCTCCTTCTCTCTCCCTATTCCCTCTTCCTCTCCTTCTCTCTCCCTATTCCCTCTTCCTCTCCTTCTCTCTCCTTATCCTTCTCTCTTCCTCTCCTTCTCTCTCCTTATCCTTCTCTCTCCCTATTCCCTCTTCCTCTCCTTCTCTCTCCTTATCCTTCTCTCTCCCTATTCCCTTTTCCTCTCCTTCGTTCCACGTTAATATATCCTTATTTTTTTCCTATCTCTCTCCTTCATTGTCCCCTCACTTTCTCTCCCTTTTCCTCTCCTTCTCTCTCCCTATTCCCTCTTCCTCTCCTTCACCCCACGTTAATATATCCCTTATTTTTTTCCTATCTCTCTCCCTCATAGTCCCCTCGCTTTCTCTCCCTATTCCCTCATTCCTCTCCTTCTCTCTCTCCCTATTCCATCTTCCTCCCCTTCTCTCCACGTAATTATATTCCTTAATTTTATCCCGTCTCTTTCCCCTCTCAGTTTTCTATTCTCTTGTTCCTCGTTTTCCCTTTCTATCTCCTCATTATCGCCCCTTATCATCTCACCCTCTCCTTTTATCTGTCACTTCTCTCTTACATTTTCCCTGTCTTCTGCTTTGCTCTAAGATTTCCTCCTCCGTTTTTTCTTTTCTCTCTTTTCCTTTTCTCCCCCTATTCCCCATTCCTTAGCATCTTCCTCTCTTTCCCCTCTCCCTCCTCTCCCTCCCATCTTCCACACTGAAGCAGTCACTTGGAGAGAAAGGAAGGGAATAAAGAAGCAAATGAGTGAGGAAATTAGGTTAAACAGGGGAATGGAGGGGAGACGGAGAGGGGAAGGGAGAAGATAAGAAGTGGATGGGGGGAGGGATGGGAGAGAAGAGGAGGAAATGGGGGTGATGAGGGAAGCAGAAGAAAAATGAGGTGAGAGGAAGAAAAAGTGAATAGTTACGAGTGGAAAGGAAAGAAAAGAGGAAGGGAGGGATAACGGAAGAGGAGAGGGGATGGAAGAGTAAAGAAAGGAGGAAAGATGTGAAAAGAGTAGAGAAAATGAGAAAGATAGAGGAGAGAAGAGAAGGGAGGAAAGGAAGGGAGAGGAAGGAGGAGGATTGTAAAAGAAAATACAGGAAAGGAGCAGACAGAGAAAAATTAGAGGAGAGGTAAAGGAAAGATGGAAGAGAAGATAGAAGACGAAAGGAGATGAAGACAAAAGTGAAAAGTAATGAAGGAAGACGAAGTGAGGGAGAGAGGGAGGAGGGAAGATGATGTGGTAATGGAGGGATATGGAGGTAAGAGGGAGGAACAATGAGGAAAACTCAACGACGAAGAACATGGATTTTAAGCTGGAGTGAATTTTCATACACACACACACACACACACACATATTTGACTGTATGAAGCGAATGAAAATAGAATATCTAAGATAAATTACATATTCTGCTTGTATATATATATATATATATATATATATATATATATATGGATGTAAGTGTGTGTGTGTACTGTATATGTGAACATGCATTATCAGATTTAATTAATGACTTTACTAGTATACCCATTTCCAAATTAATGTAATGTAAAAAGTTTAATCATATTTTTTATTCACTGATTATTGATTTCCTTCCTTCCTTCTTTTCAGATACAATAATGGTGACAAGAAACTATGAAGGGAGGTGGGTGAGAATGTAATTGAGCCAGCTGCTGGGTCGGTAATTCCTGTTCAACGGTGGTAGATGAATTATTAACATGCAACTCTTGACCCTGAAGGGAATCAATATGGACGCATTGCAGTGTAACAAGTGACCTAGAACACAGTCAATCTGGCCGCTATGCAACACTTGACCTACAGAGAACTCAATATGGACGCCACGCAACACTTGACCCTGCAGCTGAACAAGGCAGTCGATATAAATGTCATGGAACACTTGACCCGGAAAAGACTCTATTCCATATGGACCCCACGCAACACTCGACCCAGAAGTGAAGCAATATGAACGACACACAACATCTGACCGAGAGGGGAAGCAATGGACGCCACGCATCATCTGACCAATAGAGGAGTTAATCTGGAGGCAGGCAACACTTGACCCAGCTCAGAGGGTAATCAATACGAACGACATACAGCCCTTGACTCAGGAATGTCACAATAAGCCTCTGACGTGTGGCTTTCGTAACAGCAGTCCACCAACTTGACAAACATTATGAACTTATTCAGCGGTTACCACAGCGCTCCAGGGAGGCTGTTTCTAGTGGCCAGTGATCAGTAGCAGATGTACAGACACGATCAAATGTCATGTCTCTGGTGAATGAAAGTGAAGAATTTAAGAAAATATTATGAATTAATATTACAGAGACCAATTTATCGAGGCCGTTTCATTCGAAGGTGTTGACAGTAAAATTGAACGTGACTGTACCAACTCCTAGATGAATCAGAGTATAGCTGTCACCAAGTCATCAGTGTTTAAGAAAAGTTCTCCATTAAACATCAATTCGTGCAGCCAGTGGAGAAAGGGAACTTGCATATAATATTGATCAGACAATCCTGGAGACACGCGAGTGGAATGCACGTGGAGGGATACTCATACTTTTTGGCTTTGTATGGCGAGAGAATTGAATCAAGACTCGAACATGGTACAGTCACGAGCAATAATAAGTATTCAGGTGTGCTTCGAATGCCTAGAGAGACAGTAAATAAATGCCCAATAAGATCTCCACTGGAATTACTTAGACTGTTCAAAACTGTATACTTATTAGTACTCGTGACTGTACTCCGCGAGAATAGGATCACCAATCACTACCACCCATGCCACGAGCCTTGAATGATTGTGTTCCAGTCCTATCAAGCATTGTCATCACACATCTGACGCAAACTACTGCCACGTTTCCCCCCCCCCCCACTACATCAGGTAGGTTCCACGAGGTTTGAAGTTATTATTTACGTTCTGTATCAACTCTGCCCAGCTTGTGTTATATTTTTTCGCAACAACCCATACATTCCCCCTATGATATCTCTCTCTCTCTCTCTCTCTCTCTCTCTCTCTCTCTCTCTCTCTCTCTCTCTCTCTCTCTCTCTCTCTCTCTCACTCACTCACTCACTCACTCACTCACTCACTCACTCACTTACTTACTTACTTATCTACTTACACACTCACTCACTCACTTACTTACTTACTTACTTACTTACTCACTCACTCACTCACTCACTCACTTACTTACTTACTTACATATTTCCTTACTTACTTCCTACACTGCCCTCGCCGGTGTCATCAGCCCAATATGAATGTTATGGGACAGAGGACACACACACACAGCTCTCCTGCAGTGGGTGGGGGATCCAATCAGAGAGAGGGAGGAAGAAGAGAGAGTCCAATCCTCATTACACTAACGAAGGAATTAGACTCTTCCCGGCATTAAATTCCAGAGGTGATCTAGGAAAATATCTAAGGTCTTCAGTAATTGCAAGCTCTGTGTGTGTGTGTGTGTGTGTGTGTGTGTGTGTGTGTGTGTGTGTGTGTACTGTATTTTCTTTTCTGTGCATATGATGAGTAAATTGGTAACACGAAAATGGTTAACAGAGGAGTAAATAAAAGAAGTAAACACAAATGAGGATCTGCAAGAAAGAATTAACGTAAAAATTTCTGTAAGCCGAAACGCCCCCGCTTTGGAAACTGGGAAATGAGGTCTTAATGATAATGATGATGATGTCTATGAATGTATGTATGTATGTCTGTTCTTAGGATTGTGTGTGCATGTGATTTTGTTTGTGTATGTATTTTCTTAGGATTGTGTGTACATGTGTTTTTGTTTGTGTATGTATCTGTATGTCTGTTTGTTCTTAGGATTGTGTGTACCTGTGTTTTTATGTATGTATGTATGTATGTATGTTTACTTTAAGGGGCGTATACCAGCACTCAGATCCATACCACCACCACCTCTCAGGAATGCATCCTTATGTGTGTGTGTTGGTGTGTGTTCTGCTTTAAGGGGCTTGTTTGGTGTCAGGGATTTGGAAGCCATGCACCGACCCCTTCCAAACTGTGCCAAAAAAAAAAAAAAAAAAAAAAAAAAAAAAAAACACACACTCACACAGCCTACTTCTTCTCTAAAGGTGTTGTTTTGTGTCACAGTTTGGAGGATTCAGTCGCCCACACCTCACCAACACCACACACCGCATCCATAACAAACAATTAGTTAGGCAACGCTTTGGAGGTTATCGATTCCTGATTACTGTGTTACGATATAGCCTTCTTCAGTATAGGTGGTGAATTAGAGGGCGACTGATTCCTCCAGCTTAGGCCAGGAAACATATGGCCTTGGTGTTACAGTAGAGGATCCGCTTCGTAGCATTTAGTTTGGAGGAATCAGAAGCCCTCCATGTCACTAACCAGAGATTCTCCCCTTCATTACACGATTTGAACGAATAGGTGGTCTCCATTCACCGACATCTGCCTTCCCTTAAGGTGGTAATTCTTTTTTGTTACATTGGAGTGCCTTGATTCCTCCAAAGTATGCTAGGAAACAGGACCATAAGAGTAAAATATAATGGTGTTCTGTTGCTTGGAATAGTTTGGAGGATTCAGTTGCTCCAGAATTATTACCAACACAAAACTTCCCCCTTAAGGGCCCTATGATCGTGTATGAAACTTGGTGGCTTCTGATTCCTCCTAACTATGCCACAAAACAGGCTCCTTCAGTATAGGTGATGTTTCGTAGCGATGTTTGAAGGACTCACTAACCTCCAATTTTCTGACTACATCACGGGATCACTTAATGATTCTCGCACAGTACAATCAATCATCTCATCAGTGTGTGTTTATTTTTCCCCCTCAGTAGTATCCTTTTCTCATCTGTTTCTCACACATTCAGTCATTCTTTTCTCCATCTTCCCTTTTCCTCTTCGTCACTTCTACCTTCTCTCCCTTTCTCTTGCCACCTGCTTTCGTCGTCTCACTCCACCTCTCCTCATTTCTTCCTCTCAGGTTCTCTTTTTTTTTTTTTTTTTTTTTTTTAGTTCTCCTTTTCTGTCTCTAGCATCTTTCCCTTAATCTCTCTCTCTCTCTCCTTTCTCTCCCCAGTTATCCTCCATCGTCTCTCATTTTCTCTTCCTTCTCATCCTGTCCTCCTACCCTCTCATCCTGTCCTCCTACCCTCTCATCCTGTTTTCCTTCTAATTCTGTTTTCCCTCTCATCCTGTCCTTCTTCCCTCTCATCCTATCTTCCTTCCCTCTCATCCTGTCTTCCTTCCCTCTCATCCTGTCTTCCTTCACTCTCATCCTATCTTCCTTCCCTCTCATCCTGTCTTCCTTCCCTCTCATCCTGTATTCCTTCCCTCTCATCCTGTCTTCCTTCACTCTCATCCTATCTTCCTTCCCTCTCATCCTGTATTCCTTCACTCTCATCCTGTCTTCCTTCACTCTCATCCTATCTTCCTTCCCTCTCATCCTGTTTACCTTCATTCCATCCTATCTTCATTTCCTTTCATCCTGTGTTCCTTCACTCTCATCCTGTCTTCTTTCACTCTCATCCTGTATTCCTTCACTCTCATCCTGTCTTCCTTCACTCTCATCCTATCTTCCTTCCCTCTCATCCTATCTTCCTTCCCTCTCATCCTGTCTTCCTTCACTCTCATCCTGTTTACCTTCCCTCTCATCCTGTTTACCTTCATTCCATCCTATCTTCATTCCCTCTCATCCTGTCTTCCATCCTTCTCATCCTTTCTTGCTTATCAAAATATTCCCCATTATCTTTTATACTTGACCCTTCCATTGTTTTCCATGGAAGCATCACATATCAATTAAGTCAATATGAACCAACAGGTGACTAAATAACTGAAAAATATAATATCACTCACAGCTTCTCATGAGGGTGAAAATAAAGTTATAATGTCAGTCTTACCCCGTGAGACCAAAATAGATTCTTCCCTGCCCCTTTATTTTTTCATTTTTTTTTTTTTTTTTTTCATTTTTTTTTTTCATTTTTTTTTTTTTTTTTTTTCATATGTTATCAATGTGGGGGATCAGAGTATCGCTATCTCACTCACCTAATTTCCCCGTTCACAAGGTTTCTATTCACCCCACGGCATTGGCTATTACAGGCATGGATGACGCTCTTCCGGCCTAGCATATATATACTGTACGTGCACACACATCACCTGCACACACACACACACACACACACAGACTCTCTTGCACACACACACATCACCTACACACACTCACACATCACCTACACACACACTTACACACACACATCACCTACACACTTACACACACACACACACACACACACACACACAGACTCACACACACACGCACATCACCTACACACACACACATACACACAGACAGACTCGCACACACACACGTCACTTACACACACACACACACACACACACACACACACACACACACACACACACACACACAGAGACTCTCTTACACACACAGACACTCACTCTCACTCACTCACTCACTCACTCACTCACTCATTAATAAACACCATAGACTTACTCAAAGCATCGAAAATCTTGAGGTATCCAGGTGGGCGAGGAAAATAAAACAGGAAACTCTACTACCCTGGACGATGATGGGATATACGTAACGAGGAACACATTCAGTCAGTCGCTAGGTTGGTGGCGGGCCGTGAAGGGGGTTACAGTACAATGCTGCTATTATAGGGTATTTTCTATGGTTTTTTTTTTTATATTTTCCTTCTCAATAGGTTGTAAACAGTATATAATTTTTTTTTCTTCTCTATCGTCGTGCATCTTTCGTGTTTATATACCGCGTAATGTTTTTTTTTTTTTTTTTTTTTTTTTTTTTTTCACCAGGTCGGTCACTCAACCCTACCTGCCACCTGATGTTAAAGTGTTTCGTCTATCTCATTTCAGGGCTTCTATCGTCGTCACCCATTTTCGTCTCTTTTCATGGTGTTTGCTTCATTTCATGTTTTGTTCCTGAGTCTCATCCTCTCATCCCTTTCCTTTCCCTTTCCCTCTTAACCTCCTTTGCCTTCTCCTCCTCCTCCTCCCCCCCCTCCTCCTCCCCCCCCTCCTCCCCCCCTATACCTGCCTTGTCATTCCCAGTTCCCTAGCCTCCCTTCTCCCCGCCCCCTCCCTTCTCCACGCCCCCCCCCCCTCTCTCTCTCTCTCTCCCTTCCACTTCATCCACGACAGGAACACTATTAATTTAGAGGGGAGAATGTGTGGGACAAAGGGGGCGGGGTGGGGGGGGGGGAGGGTCCTGGGGGAGGGAGTGTGATACGTGGAAGGGGGGGAACCTGAAGATTTTGTCGATGCTGTCACTGATCCTTCGGTGAGGGGGAGGAGTTAGGACGGAGGGGGGGGGGACTGGTGATGTTGGTTTGGGGGTAGAATACAGGTGGGACGATGGGGTGAGGGGGGGCAGGTGCTGGGCTAAGGGGGTAGAATACATGTAGGGGGCTGACGTGATATGATGGCGGGTGAGGGGTGGTTGGGTTTGATGGGGGAAGGAGGAGGGGGGCAGGTGCTGGGCTAGGGGGGTAGATAGAATACAGGTAGGGGGCTGACGTGATATGATGGCTGGTGAGGGGTGGTTGGGTTTGATGGGGGGAGGAGGGAGGGGGCAGGTGATTGGTTAACTAGGGGGAAGATGACAAGTTGGGGGGCTGTCGTGAGGTGATGGTGGGATGACAGATGAGAGTTTGAGTGGTAGTGAGGGGGGAAAGGATGGGGGACAGGTGAGGGTCTTGGGGAGATTACACACAGGTGACTGGAGTGGGGTGAGAGGATGACACGTGAGGGGCTGAATGGAGGTGTGAGAGGGAAAGGGAGAGAGAGTGAGAGAGAGGAGGGCTTAGTGGGTAGATTACAGGTTGGTGACTGAAGTGGGGTGAGGGGATGGCAAGTGGGGTGGGGAGGGGAGGGGATGAGGAATGAGGGGATGAGGGGCTGAGGGTAGGGGTGACGGGGAAGTATATAATAATGCTGGGGTGGAGGGGTTCGAATGAGGGGATGTTTGTTTTTGAGAGGTGACGGAGGAGAGGTAGAGGGGTGACGGTAGCTCCAGATTAGAGGGTTGACAGGTAAAGTTCTAGAGGTTTGACAGGTGAGGGTGACTGAAGGATGAGGTGAGGGCTATTGGGTGATGGCAGGCAGGGTGATGAGAAAGAATATAATGGTTGGAAATGCGAGGGAAAATTTTGAGGGGAGAAACGGGAGAGATAAATCAAGTGGTGATGGACGAGAGAAAACTGATGGAGAGGGCGAAATTGAAAAAAAAAAAAAAAAAAAAAAAAAAAAAGATGAGGGGAAAAGTGGGAGTTGATGAAGGGAGAATGAGAATGAAAGTGACGAAACGAGAGGCGAGAAAAGATAAAGGGAGAATAAGTATGAAAGTGTAGAAAAGAGAGAGGAGTGAAGATGGTAAAGAGAGGAACAGTGAAATGCAATTGGTCAAGGTCGAGTAAGAGAAGATAAAGAAAGGAAGGAAAATGAGGTAAAGAATAGATATGAAGAGGAGGTAGAAAGGATTAATGGATGAAAGGAGAGAATATAATTGATGGAATGAGGGAAACACGGTAAGAAGAGAGAAGACTGAAATATGTGGAGGATTGAGTGGAGACTTTGGGAGGTAGTGAAGAGAAAAAATTAATGGAGGAGATTTTGCACAAGATTAAAGAGAGAAGGGAGCAGAGACAATATAGATTTAAGGAAGGATTGAAAACAGATTCGGGAAGAGAGAGAGAGAGAGAGAGAGAGAGAGAGAGAGAGAGAGAGAGAGAGAGTGAGAGAGAGAGAGAGAGAGAGAGAGAGAGAGAGAGAGAGAGAGAGAGAGAGAGAGGAGAGAGAGAGAGAGAGAGAGAGAGTGAGAGTGAGAGTGAGAGTGAGAGTGAGAGTGAGAGTGAGAGTGAGAGAGTGAGAGAGAGTGAGAGAGTGAGAGTGAGAGTGAGAGTGAGAGTGAGAGTGAGAGTGAGAGTGAGAGTGAGAGTGAGAGTGAGAGTGAGAGTGAGAGTGAGAGTGAGAGTGAGAGTGAGAGTGAGAGTGAGAGTGAGAGTGAGAGTGAGAGTGAGAGTGAGAGTGAGAGTGAGAGAGAGAGAGAGAGAGAGAGAGAGAGAGAGAGAGAGAGAGAGAGAGAGAGAGAGAGAGAGAGAGAGAGTGAGAGTCTGTGTCTGTGTCTGTGTCTGTGTCTGTGTCTGTGTCTGTGTCTGTGTCTGTGTCTGTGTCTGTGTCTGTGTCTGTGTCTGTGTCTGTGTCTGTGTCTGTGTGGTAATTGTTGGTAGGGTGAATGAGTAAGTGAGTGAATGAATTACTGTGGCAGGAGTGGGACCTAACCATGACGGGAGATAGGGTGTGTCTGTCTGTCTGTCTGTCTGTCTGTCTAGGTTTCATTGTTTAGCTCCATCTGCCTGTCTGCCTGTCTGTTTATCTATCTGTATGTCTCTGTCAAGCTCTGTATTGTCTCTATGTATGTCTGTTTGTCTTGCTCTGTTCGTCTGTTTATCTGTGTGTATGTCTCTGTCTAGCTCATTATTGTGTCTGTGTATGTCTTCCTAGGTCTCTTTATTTAGCTCTGTCCCTGTTTATTTGTCTGTTTATCTATCTGTATGTTTCTGTATAGCTTTTTATTGTCTCTATATTTGTCTGTCTAGAAATGTTTGTGTGTCTGCCTGTTCGTTTGTTGTTGCTGAATTTATTTAGGCTGCTTCCTGTCTTCCTGTTGCTTTCACCTCCACCTCCCCCTCCACCCCTCTCTTTCACACTTCCCTGCTGCTTGGATTTCTTCTCCTCTTACGTCCTTCCTTCCTCCCTCTTTTTCCCAACCTCCCGTTTTGTCTCAGTCGTTTGGTCCCTACCTTATTATTCCCTGTGGTTTGTTCCTTGTCTTTTCCTCTGCTCATTTCTGCTTTGCCTCACTTTTCCTTATCCACAACTAACCAACACACACACACACCCATACAGAGAGAGAGAGAGAGAGAGAGAGAGAGAGAGAGAGAGAGAGAGAGAGAGAGAGAGAGAGAGAGAGAACTGACACAAATTAACATATCACCACAAACATATAGGTAGTCTTCTTAATCACTCCATTCGCACATGCAGTGAAATACAAACACGATATTACGTACGCATATGTATAGTAGACGTAATTATGCTCACACAAACACGAATACGCAATGACGCACATGCTGTATACTCTGTACAGTCGGCGGCAAAAGTCCTGTCGCCTCACCGAAGCACTCGGTATTCATAGACTCGAGATTATTAAGTGTAGAAAACATGCGTATTCTTCGAGTCCATGAACACTGCATGTCTCGGTGAAGCAGGTGAGGCGACAGAACTTCTGCCGCCGACTGTACATTGGCCCTTGTATCCACACAAAAGTACTTTCTCGTACACGCAATTGCGCACATGTAATTACGCACACACCCTGGTGCAGTGCAACAAACGCTTTGGTGTTAAACGTCGAGCTGGGATATACAATTAACTAAGCAATTTGTGAACCGAGTGAGTATGTGTGTGTCCGTGCGTGTGTGCGTGTTTGCGTGCGTATGAGTTGGTATAAGTGTGTTCGTCATGGCAGAGTGTGTAATGTGGATGTGTTCTTTGTGTAAGTACAGTTATACGTGCGTGATTGTGCTGATGATTATTATTTCGTGCACGTGCTTATCAAGAGAGGAATAGTTAACGCATAAAGAAGTGAGATAAAGGTATGAAATCAATGTCCAACCCACTTTCACATAGGAAGTAGAAAGCCTTACAAAATCCCTTGAACGAAAACTATAGAGTGGCCAAAGAGGAATGGAGAGGAAAATACTTGGTGTGTTATGCATAGTAAATATACATTTCCATGTTGGGGACTTTTTCACGCTGGAAGATAAGCATCGTCTAATCTTCCTCCCGTGATGAACACAGAGGTTATTTATTCATCTTTTCGCAGGATTGGTCAGTGAGAGGTAAGTAGGTAGGTAATTAGACCCTGGAGACAAATATGGGACTCTAAGTTATAAATAGCAATAGGGCCAATTAACCAGGACAAGTATTTCGAGTATGGGAGTATGGTTTGACGGGAGTATGGTTTTATCCACGAGAGGAGGAGGAGGATGGGGATGGGGGGAACTACCGCAAATGGACTCACTGCTCCACGTCCGAAAAAGAATTCCAGTTTGGCGTACAGCATCCCGACCCTCGTCCAACTCTTAGCTGTATGGAGTGGCTACGTTTGCCATTGTGCCACCCAACCCCTGTCCCCACACATCAAAGTGGTCCACGGTTTTTGCTTCAATTTTTTATTTTATTATTTTAGTCAATCTGTTGTTGGTCTTTCGGTATTTGAGTTCTTTCTTTTTTATTTCTGCTATTGAACGCTGTGGTAAATATTGGTGTTTGTTGCATATTGAATCTTGAGTTAATATTCACATGTAAAACTGTAATTCCACAATCCAAGGGAACATTTATGTGTCTGTTTACTGCTGTAATTTGGCATTCAGACGAGCCCCTGAGGAGGAAAGAGTTGAGGTCGTTCTGAACTGAGTGGCATCAAACAACGACGGGAAGAGTTTTGTCAGACGCATCATTTTATTTATCAACAACGTCTGACGACTTTCATGGATTTCTTTAACAACTTCCAGATCTTCTTTGTCGTCGGAGAGAGAACAGTGCGAGTGATGTCTGAAATAATAATAATAATAATAATAATAATAATAATAATAATAATAAATAATAACAATAATTATAATAATAATAATAATAATAATAATAATAATAATAGTAACTACTTCATTAACAACCTCAGGTCAAGGTTAAAAGGATAATATTATGCTTGGACAAATGCCAGTCGATATTGTATGGATACATAAATAACCACATTGTCGTTCAAAAGTTAAACAACATAATTATAGAGTGCCTCCCCCACTACCTACCGTATTAACCAGAGTTGTTGAGGATATGAGGAGCGTATAAGAGCAGCTTCCCCTCGACTGTTGATATGCCTCCCACTCACCAGGTCTCAGCTGTGCAGGTTAAACAAGAGGAGGCCAAACTTTGCCTGGCAGGGAGAGGGAGAGAAGGCGGTCTGAGTGTGACTTGGCAACTCTGAGCAAACTGACCCAAGAGACGAGCAAGATGAAAACAAACTGACAGAATGTAATGAGTGAGGGAGAGGGAGAGATGATGAGTGAATGAATAGAGAATACGAAGAAGTGAATAATAAGTGAGATGTGGAGAAAGGGAATACTGACATGCGGAATACAGGAGAGGGAATGAATGAATCAGCAAGGGAATCACTGAAGGTTGGAGATGAAGAAAAAATTATGCAATGAGTGGGAAGAATGAAGTATGGCGAAAGGTGATTGATTGTGTGAAAGAGAATGTGTAAGAAATAATAAGAGTGAAACAAATGGACTGATGAAGGAGAGGAAATGATTAAGGGGAAATGGGGAAGATAAAATAAGTTAAATGACGAGCGAAAGAAATGGGGTCAATGGTGAAGGGAGAAAGTATATAAGTGGTAAGAATGGAACAAAGAGAACGAGTGAACAGTGACAATGAATAAGAGAGAAATATTAGGTTAGTAAATAAGCAGTATAAGAATATAATAAACACATTTCTTTAACTGCTTCAGTCCAAATGTGTACCCTGTTAACCAATTGCTTTCTACATGACTATATATATATATATATATATATATATATATATATATATATATATATATATATATATATATATATATATATATATATATATATATATATATATATATATATATATATATATATATATATATATATATTTCTCCACCTTGAAATATTAATACTGTATAAATATTCGTTCACTCATTGAATTCCACTAGGCTAACAATTTGCCTTTGCATCCAAAACATTAGTTCACACTATTTTTATTTATTTATATATATATTATTTTTACTTCGCCATTCTTTTTTTATTGCATCGAAAAATCTGAGCCCCCTGGAATTCGCTCAACAGACTCGCTCGCTCCTTCTCTCCCGGGCAGTTTTATTCCTGGGCCTTGCTGGCAATATTGCAGCGGCCAGAGTGTGTGACTTCCCCTTTTATATTGTTGCAGAGGTGAGAGCGGCCACCATTTTTTTCTTTACTTTTACCCTGTGTGTGTGTGTGTGTGTGTGTGTGTGTGTGTGTGTGTGTTCTATTCCTTCTATCAAGAAGTACTGTACATATATTACATATATATGGTTTCATGAAATCGTGTATAAATTTACTTCTACTGCTAGCCTCTCTCTCTCTCTCTCTCTCTCTCTCTCTCTCTCTCTCTCTCTCTCTCTCTCTCTCATATTATAATTATATCTTCATTTATACCAATATTTCAGTCACTCATTCAACTTTTATGTCCTAATTACTATTCAAAATTTAGATATTGTTTATCATTATTTTGCTCTTTTGTCATTCAACGACCTTATGTCATTATTTTGTAAAGCATAACTTGCGTCAAAAATCGAGAGAAGGAAACAATTCTGTATTATTCTGTGCAACGTTTGAGGGAAGTATAGTAGTAGTACCCAGTTTGTTGACATGGTAACATATCACTTAAGCTCAGCATTGTAATATTTTATGAGAAAAGTAAGGTCGTCTGTTTCATGGCATAGTTGGGAGGAATCAGTAGCCCACTAATTTACCGTCAAGAGTGTCTCACCTTAAAACGTTTCATGGTGCCAGTGAGTAGAAACAGTAGAGACGTCAGAGCCTCGAGTGACGAGTCCAAAAGTGGTAATAAAATATGTGCAGTGGCCAGCGCAGAAATCCATTTTTATTCAGGAATCCATTTTATCTTCCTCAGAAATATCAACCCGGGGACACTGTGATCTGTAAGTCCGGTTGTGGGTAGTTTAGCTGCCTCATTATAAACCCATCTTAATAACAATAAAATCGGATGTAGTAACAATGATGATGATAATCACAATAACGATAATAATAATATTGATAGTAATAATAATAATGATAATGATAGTAGGCTAATTATAATAATAATAATAATAATAATAATAATAATAATAGGCTAATGATAATAATAATAATAATACTAATAATAATAATAATAATAATAATAATAATAATAATAATAGGCTAATAATAATAATAATAGGCTAATATTAATGATGATGATAATGATAATAATAATAATAATAATAATAATTATTATTATTATTATTATTATTATTATTATTATTATTATTATATTAACGTAATAATCACAATAATAATGATGAGCTGTACTGTATGTAATGCCACTGTTCAGTAATAATTATATTGTACCCGCTCGGCTCATTATTAATATTCACGTATTTAAATGCGATCGTGATTTTGATGCCTTTACTGAATTATGTCATTTTTGTACATTTATAAATTCCGCATATTGGAATCAGTATCCCACCCACCACTCATTGCAACCATTATATTTTACAGTGACAGTGTGTGTATAGCATTGTGTGTGATGTGTTGAGTGTGAATGCTTAGATGTGCACATGTGTGTATAGATATGTTGTTTATAAAGGTGTACGTGTATATTTATAGACGATTGTGCTAAGTAAATGGGATGTATGGAGTGTATATACATGTGTGTGTGTGTGTGTGTGTGTGTGTGTGTGTGTGTGTGTGTGTGTGTGTGTGTGTGTGTGTGTGTTTTTAATGACTGATGTAGAACACAATAATTTCCGGGGCTTTTCCAAAGTATCATGTTTACCTTCGGTTTTTCCTTTTATATATATTTTTTTTTTTAGCTAGCATGATTGTTATGGTTATTTTTAAATGAAATAATCAATATTATTATTAGTAGTAGTAATACTATTATTAATATTATTATTATTATTGCAGATGATATAGCTGCACAAAGCACTATTAATGTTTCAAATTTGTAGGACGTCAGATGAAACGTAATTATGGCGCTATTAACATAAATGTGCCTCGAATGTTATGACATGAAGAAGTTCCCATCGCTACACCGGACCCTGTAAACCCAAACCCTACAGAATAATGGAATAGAAAAACAATCTATACAGTAGGAGGTACAAGTCCTGTCACCACACTCAGCACTTGTTGAAGGATAACATAGAGGACAATCAAGGAACAAAATTAAATACATTCATCATACAAAATTACAATATGTAGGGGGCAATATAATAACTTCTCTGGTTCTTCAGTATAAAGTCTGTGAATCTAGGCCCTCCATAATATTGGCCACGAAAAAAAAATATATATATATGTCCGTGTAAATTTAGTTTGTTGTGTATATGTTTCTGTATTTGATTTCTTTGGCAATTTAACTCCTTTCGTTCCTTTCTATTCCGTCGGATCTTGAAGTGGTTCTCTTTTAATTTGTATGGTTTTGAATATTGCACAGATATTAATATTTCACCATAAGTATGTCTCTCTTTTCTTTACAATTTTTATTTTTCCTTTCTTCCGTACTGCCTCCCTGCATTTTTTTTTTTATTATCTTCCTTTCTTCCTTAATTCCTTTTATCTTTTATTTTCTATATTTCCTCCCTTCATGCCTTCTTTCCTTCCTTCATACCATCCTTCCTTCCTTCATTTATTCCTTCCTTCCTTCATACCATCCTTCCTTTCTTTATTCTTTCCTTCCTTCCTTCCTTCATTTATTCCTTCCTTCCTTCCTTCATTTATTCTTTCCAACTCGATCCATACATTTCCCCCTCTGGACGTCACCATCCTCACGAAGAAGGGAAGAGGAGGAGGAGAAGGAGGAGGAGGAGGAGGAGGGGGCAGACAAGTGGTCATTAGGAAACTTTCTACACTCCTTAGTCCTTCTCTCCCCACTCAGTCCATATTCCTTCGTCCCATTTTCCTTCAATTCTTCTCTTTTCTTCCTTGCGTTATTCTTTTTCTTTCTTTCTGGTCAGTTTTTTTTTTTTTTTTTCCTATATTTCTTCTTCCCTTCCAGTGTTGTGACTTCTTGCACTGCACTCAAGATGAATTTGATATATCGAGGTTACTTTTTTTTTTCTCTCCTTCACTCATAAACAAGCACTGATTCCTAGTCAATTTTACGCAATATTACCTTGCCATACAAAACTTACAGTCCCATACCTTACCCCTCCATTCTCACCACCATCATCATCCACTCCCACCACCACCACCACCACCACCACCACAACCACCCACTACTACCACCACCACTACCACCCACACCAAGCATCCAATATCCACCATGCCCATCCGACCACTTAAACTCCATCGACCATCCACACTTCAATGCATTCCCTCATTTTCCCACCCCTCTCTCCCTTCCTCCTCCTCTTTCTCCTTTTCCTCCTCCTTCTCCCCCACCATTCTCTCCCTTCCTCCCCCCCCCCTCTCTCTTCCTCCCCCCCCCTCTCTCTTCCTCCCCCCCCTCTCTCTTCCTCCCCCACTCCTCTCTTCCTTCCTCCTCCTCTTCCTCCTCCTTTTCCTCCTCTCTCCCTCCTCCTCTCTCTCTCTTCCTCCTCTTCCTTCTCCCCCCCCCCCTTCTCCTCCTCAGCCTCGTATCTACAGTATAAGAGTTAATTAGTCGACAAGGCAACTAACCCAACCCTCTCCCGGACTGTGGTTTCTGGGATGAGATTGAGAGACTCAGATTACTGGAGAGAATAGAGACAAAAGAGAAGATAGAGATATGACAGGAAGGAATGAGAGAGAGAGAGAGAGAGAGAGAGAGAGAGAGTGAGAGAGAGAGAGAGAGAGAGAGAGAGAGAGAGAGAGAGAGAGAGAGAGAGAGTGTGTGTGTGTGTGTGTGTGTGTGTGTGTGTGTGTGTGTTCTGAGAAGAGTCGTCTGGTATGGATTTAAGTTCTATTATATTCACCCTCTCTCACCAGGGCCGTGCAGGAGGTGATGTCGCAATTTATATTTTAATTTGTTTTGCCAACCCTGGGGTAGAGAACCAGGAAGTGGGAGGGGGGGGGAGGGGAGGACGGAGGGTGGAGGAGGGGAAAACGAAAGGGGAAAAGAAAGGTGACCGAAAGGAATGAGCTTGGTGAGAAAGGAAGGGGAGATTTGAGAGTAGAAGAGGTAAATACAATATGCAAAAACAAAAGGAGATATGGGAAAGGTAAGAGGAGAAGAAGTGAAGAATATTGATAGATAGGGAGCTGAAAGAAGAGGGTAAAGGAGGGAACACACAGGAGTGAGGAATGAATAAGGAAATGGAAGAGAACCAGAGGAGAGGTATGAATGTGTGAGTAGCAAGAGAGAGTAAAAGGTAGGAATGAGTAAAGCACAGAATGGGACAAGAGGAGTGAGCTAGACTGAGGCCATTCACAGAGAGAGGGAGAAGGTGGACTGGGGGTGGGGGTAGGAAATGCGAAGGAAGGAGAGGAAGAAACTGTGTGTCAGAGGAGGGAGGTAGAGAGGGTACAGGGGGTGGGGGTGGGGATGCTAAGGAGGGAGAGGTAGAAACTGTGGATCAGAGGAGGGAGGGAGAGAGGGTACAGGGGGTGGGGGTGGGGATGCTAAGGAGGGAGAGGTAGAAACTGTGTGGCAGAGAAAGGAAGGAGGGAGGGAGAAGGATGAAGATTTGGGAAGGAAGAGAAAAAGAGTGAGGACGGGGTAGGGGAGAGGAGAGAGGGGGACGGGGTAGGGGAGAGGAGAGAGGGGGACGGGGTAGGGGAGAGGAGAGAGGGGGACGAGTTCCGTGGGGTCGCCTTCCATTGTTTAATTTCGTTTTCCATCAACCAGAAAAGGCGGGTATAATTTGATTCCGTTTTCATTCGTTTTAAGCGTTATGAAATGCACCCAAAAAATCCCTGGAGGGGGGAAATATTTCTGTATGAGCAAGGGGGAATATGCAAATGGCATTAGTGTCTTAATTAGTCTAGGTCTGGTAATAACTTCTCCGCTATTAGGACAAAATTATCAAGGATTTGGGCGGAATGACCCCTGCCTTAATGACGACCCCGACTGAACACATCATTGGCAGGGTACGGGCTTAATTGTAGCCGGAGGGGGGGTTGCCAGGGGGAGGGGAAGGCTGATGTGAGGAGTGAGGGGAAGTGTTGAGGGGAAGGGGAAAGAGGAGGAGATGGGTGATGAGGAGTGACGAGGGGAAGGGAAAGAGGGGGAGATGAGTGATTAGGAATGACGAGGGGAAATGAGTGATGAGGAGTGTTGAGGGAAAAGAGAGAGATGGAGAGATGGTAAGTGACATGGGGATGAGATACAAGATGCAAGAGGGTTGGAGTGACAAATGTAATGGGGGAAACAAGAGGAAGGGAAGATGGGAGGAGATAAGGAAAGAGAAGGAAAATGGGAGAATCTATCGTATGTTGTTCTTCATTATCGAAACGATTGTGCACCTAACATGACATTTTGACAAGCTTATAACATACAGCTACCGAGTCTGTCTATTTCAGTAATCAGTGTCATGTCTCACTTTTATCATATACAAGTATCAGGAAGGACTGCAGCAGGAACTGGACGTGTATGCAAGTGTACCCTCACGTGCCACTCGTCCTCTGACCCGTGCCACGAGCCTCTCATGTCCTCCCCTGCTACACATGTGCTGAGAACCTCTTATGTGTGGCTCACTCTCACTTCCTACTCTGGCCTACTTTCACATCCCTGGTCTTATTTCACGTGAACTTCCTGGTTTATTCGTTACCCTCCCAACTCTTTCCTCCCTCCCTGACGTCCTCTCTCATTCCCTCTTTGACCTTCTCTCTTCTTACATTCCTACCTTCCTCTCTCTTTCCCCTCCTTCCTTCCTCTCTCTCCCCTTCCTTCCTTACACTCTCTTCCCTTCATACCTTCCTCCCTCTCCCCTTCCTTCCTCTCTCTCCCCTTCCTTCCTTCCACTCTCTTCTCTTCATTCCTTCCTCTCTCTTCTCTTACTTCCATTATCTCTCTTCCTTTTTCGTTCTCTCCTTCCTCTCGTTTGCATCACTGCCGTCCTCTCACTTCCCACACTAACTTCCTCTCTCTTTCCTCCCTGACCTCTTTTCTCCTGCTCCCTGATAAATTCTTTTACTCATCTCTGTGACCTACTCTCTCTTCCCTTCCTGTCCTCCTATTTCACTTACTTACTTCCTTTGCTACTGCTGATCTCCTTCTAACATCTATTCCCCATTCGCCTTACCTTCTCTGAACCTCCCCATCTCAACTGGACACTCCCTCTCTCCCCTCCCCTCCTCGACCTCCTTTCTCAGAACACCCCCCCCCCCCCCTCATTTCCGTTCCACCTCTCATCTTTCTACCTCGAGATCCCACGTATCTATGCTCCCCTTCCATCCACTATTCCCCCGCCCCTTCCCCTGTCCCCTGCCCCATTCCCTTCACACAAATGTCAGGGGTTCTATCAAGTCAGTCGCAAGTGATGGATTGGAGAAGGTACTGTGCAGGTTCGTGTGTGTGTGTGTGTGTGTGTTTTTTTTTTTTTTTTTTTTTATATGCTCTAGTTGTGTGAGTGTTTGTGTGTGTGTATACGTACATATTTGGTGGTATTTTTTTATTTTTGTCCCATGATTATGCTCTTCTGTGTGTGTGAATTGGTTTGTGGATGTTAGTATGTTTGTGTGCGTACAAGTGTATGTCTGTAGGCTTCTGTGCGTGCATGTAAGTGCATGCGTACGTAAGTGCATGGTGTGCTTGTCCTCCTCCTCCAGGAACTAATTACCTCTTCCGACACTCCGAATTTTGCCTGCAAGTTGCAAGTGGTGTTGAAGTAGTGTTGAGCAGGTGGCGGGCGGCCCAGTCTCGTTGCTTTCCCTCCTGCCGTCCTACTGGCAACTTGTTCTATTTTTCCTTGTTACTGGGTTTGAAAATTATTTCTCGCTCTTCTTAAGTGCCGTAGAGATTGAAGTTTACCCTTGTTAAGTTTTGTTAATTACTATTTTCATATTTTTTCCTTTGATCATTCAGTCGTTACTAGGTCCCACAAAACATGACTCTCTCATTGTCCTCAATTTATAGTATTGTCAGTAAGTACAAAATAAATCCCGAACCATGTCTTTCCTCGTTATCAGGCCATTTAAGAGAGTCAATATTATGATTTTAGTTAATTGAAGGGTTACTAATTCCTTCAAAGTATATCAGGAAACAGATCACATAAGTATACGAGTAGGGGAACTTGTTTTGTAGTAGAGTTTGGAGGAATTAGTAGCCACCAATATCCCTGCAATATGAAATGACTCCCTTTATACCTCATCCATAGCCCCCCGACTCTTGTTTACCTCAGTATGGTTAAGGAGATGATGATACACTTTTGGTACATTAGAGTGTCTTGAATCCTCCAATGTTACCCCAGAAAACAGGACCAGATGAACTATTATAATGGTGTCCCGTTGCCTGGTAATAGTTTGAAGGAATTAGTTGCTCCAGTCTGATTTATCAACACTGTACTTCCCCTTTAATACATGGACTAGTCTTCATGTTTATATTTATATTTATATTACTTAGATAGGCAGTATAGTGTATTATGAGTGTATTATTAGTATGGGTGGTATAGTGTATGATGCTATATACCTGGCGTGAAGAATGGTCTAATCTACCTTAATGAAATACCATATTTACACACACACACACACACACACACACACACACAGAGAGAGAGAGAGAGAGAGAGAGAGAGAGAGCTATACATAGTGTCCCATTTTCCATCCTTACTATATTATTTGACTCGGAAAAAAGAACACACACACACACACACACACACACACACACACACACACACACACAAATAAGCAAGCTAAGTTTCAGCTACAGCACCTCTCGTTACCTGACCCTGAAAAATGGTGTAGATTCCAGCGCGCCACTCTAGATATTAAAGCCCCGGTGTAGGTATTACGCGATATTACCGTATGAATATTGCAGGCGCCTCCTCTCACTTTTTCACGCCCAGCCGCTTCCTGGTCGCTTTATTACTTGACTGACGTGCTCCGTGTCGCTCCCTCCCTGATGCTGCTTCTTCTGCTGCTATCTGTTATCTCCTTTACTACTTCTGCTATCTGTTATCTCCCTTACTGCTTTTGCTATCTCCCTTGCTGCTTCTTCTGCTATCTGTTATCTCCCTTGTTGGTTCTGCTATCTGCTATTTCACTTGCTGCTTCTTCTGCTATCTGCTATCTCCCTTGCTACTTCTGCTATTTGCTATATCCCTTACTGCTTCTGCTATCTGCTATCTCCTTTGCTGCTTCTGCTATCTGCTTGCCTAGGTGAGTGGTTGAGTGTCCGTGTCGTCCCTTCCCTTTTGCTGCTGCTTCTACTCTGCTTACCTAGGTGAGTGGGTGGTTGGATGGTTAGGTGAGTGAGTGGCAGACAGAAATGGCAGTCAGGTGGATTGAGTTGTATGGCTGGGACATTGGATGGATGGACGGGTGAACATTGGACGTCATGTTGGATTAGGGTGCATGGATGATGGATGGATAGGTGGGTGAGTGGGAGGGAATAAACTTGGATGAATGGATGGATAAATGGTAGTAATATTAGATCTAAATGGATGAACGTTAATGCATGCCGAGTGAAGATGGATGTAAGAAAGAATGGATAGAGAAATGGATTGAAGGAATGGTCTGGATATCGGGTCATGACGGATGGATGGATGAATGAAGGGATATATTTCTAAATGAATGGACAGACGGAAGGAGGGACGGACGTGGGAAGGGGAGGGGGGGGGTCAGGACGGGCGGGATGGTAGGTCAAGGCGCTCTGAAACGGAAAGACGAACCGAGGAAAAATTCTCTGAACGTGATAAATTTTTGCTGCTTCAGAAAAGAGAGAGACATCTATAAAATTTTACAGCCTTATTTTCGAGTTGTAAGAGATCGGGTTTGTAAGCTGCCAATCACTCCTCCCCGCCCCGATGGTGGTCGTATCTGGCAAGTCGTATTCAAGAACAATGATGGTGCTGACGATGATGTGGTGGTACCGGTTCGATGACTCCCTACACAAACAACATTGGGCTTATACTTTTGGGCTTATACTTTTGGGCTTATTCTTTTGGGCTTATTCTTTTGGGCTTGTTCTTTTGGGCTTATACTTTTGGGCTTATTCTTTTGGGCTTGTTCTTTTGGGCTTATTCTTTTGGGCTTATTCTTTGGGGCTTATTCTTTTGGGCTTATACTTTTGGGCTTATACTTTTTCTTAATATCTTTTGTGTGACGATGGTGTGTTTCCGGTTCGATGACTCCCTACCTACACAAACAACACAGCCTCTTACCTCAGACCCTTTGACTCCTGAACAATTGGGCTTATACTTTTTTCTTAATATTTTTTGTTGTTAGTCTACATAATGTTACCGTGCCCAAGATAATTAACTGTTTGTTTGATTATGTTTTTGTTGGTTAGCGAACCCGATATATCAAAAAGTTATCGACGGATTTATATGAAACTTTGTTGGATGATCTTGCATTATAATTCTTAGAAGTATGAGTTTTAGTTGATCGAGGTAAAGGATGAAGGTCAGGAATGGATACTATTATTTATACATACTATTGGTAAGAATACTAATGAAATATTGGTTTCTTTCTTCCGTAGAGTATATTTAACATTTGGGAAGGTATGCAGTACGGTCGAATGCCCCTCTAGTTCTTGGTGGTCCTCTCGACTTAGGGACCCTGTGATTGTATATGATAAATGGCGACTTCCGATTCCTCCAGACCATACCACGAAACAAGCTCCTTCAATATAGGTGGTGTTTCGTGGCAATATTTGAAGGATTCATTTACCTCCAATTTTCTGACTACATCACAGGGTCCCCTTAATACTGTCTTACCACTGCGGCAAAAGACACGTACCAGTTCTCGTAGCAGTCACTGTGGGTGCACCAGCTGTCTGAGCCTTGAGTGTCGGCAGTAAGTATAAATATAAAACATGCACAGTATATAGCAGCTGAATATACTTGGCGACCCTGTTCTCTAGGTTATGTGGCTGGATGAATATTATGGCACCAGACTTACGGGGGGGCAAGACTCTATAGTAACTTTTGTATGCATTACGATTATTTGGTTCACTGCCACACTTTCTCTCTCCCTGTCGAGGCCTATAATTTTCACTATCGTAGTTAGGGTCACTACCAACACACACACACACACACACACACACACACACACACACACACACACACACACACACATGAAAGAAAGGAAGAGAGAGACGGGGTAATGGGTGTGTTTGGGTGTGTGGGTAGGTGTGGGTATGGGTGTGGGTGTGTGGAAGTGCAAAACCCCAGAGAACAAGACAAAGCAGGCGGATTGTACCCGGACTTTTGATCTCGATTGTACATTGCATAATACTCCTGTGTCTCTTTGTTGTCATTGCTCTGGGGAGAAAAAGGCCAGTTGCCAATTTTTCTCTCTGTCTCTTTTT
>JAWQEG010007765.1:37500-40458 GCA_033782935.1 Petrolisthes cinctipes
AGTGAGTAAATGAGTGAGTGAGACAGAAACACACACACACACACACACACATACAATGACAGACAGACAGACAGAAGAGGGGGCGAAGGAAAGAAGAAGAAAGAAATGAAACGAAAGGAGGAAGAGGAGGGGAACTTTTTAAATGAATTAGGGGTAATGGAGTGAGAAGTAGGGAAAGAAAGGGGAATAAATGAGAGCATAGAGGTGTTGGAGAAAAGAGGAAGAACGAAGAAATGAGACAATTGTGTTTTATGAAAAGGAGAAATGAAAATGATGGTGTATTATAGGAGAGGGGAAGGTGTTGGAATTGAATGGATTATCTCTCTCTCTCTCTCTCTCTCTCTTCTCTCTCTCTCTCTCTCTCTCTCTCTCTCTACACACACACACATATATATATATATATATATATTATATATATAAGTGTGTGTGTGTGTGTGTATTATTTTTTTTTTCTTATACCGCTTCTACTTTATATTAAGGCTTCACTCTCATTCCCCTCCCTCATAGCCTATGTTTTATTTGTTGTTATATCCTTATTTCCGTGTATTGTTTCCTCCACTTTGTAAGTTCATTCCGCCATTACTTCCTTCCTTTTTCATCTGCCTCACCCTATTATCATTCATTTTCTCTCCATCTTGTTCTGTTGGTCTCTCATTCACTAATTCGCTTTCCTCGTTATTAAATAAAGACTTCTCTGTAAATCGTTATCATTTTCTTGTTCTGTGTATATGAAAATTTCCTTGACACTCATTCCTGTTTGCATAATTTCCCTTCTTTATATATTTTCTGACCAGCTTTTAACAATCCCTCACATCTATTTCATCTTACCTGCTCTTCTTTATGAGTATTATGTTTCCAGTTTCAGTCAATAGGAGAAGCGAAGTGGGTTAGTTGTGTACTTTACGGTCCATACTTTCCAGCACAAGGGACGTGTTGATAAGTACATTCAGGCTTGTGCCTTTCAATTCAAAACACCGGAACGTTCTTGCTGTCGGAGAGTGCCCGAAAACTTTGCATTTTGAATACAGTTTATGCAAATTTAAAGCACTAGGAAACTGAAGCTTTGAAACACAGAGTAGGAGAGACGCCACGTAAGCCTCCACGTAGCCCAAAAGTGTCAACAACTACAAGCAGACGCCCTTATTATAAGTAAATGCTTGAGTTACACATAATTAAGAATTACTGTACATTCGGCCGAAAGTCCAGTCGCTTCACCTGGCTCACTATTTCCTGTTTCCCATTTCTTCCTCACTTCCTCCCCTGTCTAAACTTTGTATTTCCCTTCTCCACTTTTTTCCCTCTCTGTTTTCCCCCGAGCTTTTCTTCCCACCACCACTACCACCACCCATACATCTTGCCCGGCCCCGACAGAAATTCCCCTCGCCAGCCAACCGACCAGGGGTGTAGATCTCACTCTATGACGTGCGCCTGCGAACCGCCCTGTCCTTATCACAGCCAAACGAGGGAAGTTTATTCGTTGAAGGGAAAAGGGAAAGGTGGGAGAAGAGAACAGAGAATGGGGTGAAGAAAATAAAGAGGATGGAAGGAGATGGAAGTGGAAGGGATAGGAGAAGAGAAGTAAGGAGAGAAGTGCATAAGGTAGGAAGAGAAGGGGACTGCAGAGTATGGGAGGGAAGGGAAGTAAGAGAGAGGAGATAGTGAGAAAGGGAAATATAGGGAGGGAATTTTCATAGAAAAAGCTGAAAAAGAAGGTAAACGAAGTTTATTGCTTTAGAATGGATGTAACTTGAAACTTGGCAGGAATGTACTCGGAGAGAATGTATTTTAACGACACAAAGCTCTGGGCATGAGAGTGTCTTAAAAAGCAGAAGTTTTGCAATGCGGAAGAGTAATTATTAGGCCATGGGAGTTGCAGACGGTAATTCATAATAAAATACAGTAATACAGTAAGCGTCTGAATTGGAGTGTGAGACGGTTAATAAAACATTGCTGTGGATGACAAAAGTGTAGTTAAACAAAAAGGATCATATGTAAAACAGCTCCATTAACGAGGTGGAAACTTGAGACCTTCCATCCACCATTACAAGTGACTTTCTGTAACTACGATGGGAAGATATCATGGGAACTATTGAGGACAGCCTGATGTTTGAGAGTATAACTTTCAAGGAACTGATCCACACGTTGGGTTTCAGGCAAGAACATTCGTGGTGGTGTTGTCGATGGCTTGGTACAGGTAAGATGGCTCTGTAGTGTACACGTCTTCGGAGTCATCGTACCACACCATCAACAACACCACGAATGTTCTTGCCTACGGTCCTCTGTAAATTAGAAGCCTCGGAAATGTCCAGGACTTAAGTGTTGGACTCTCCTTGATAACGTGATGTTTCGTAAAGTGATGTTTTTGAGAGAGATAACGTGATGTTTTTTGAAAGAGTGACATGATGCTGATGATAGCGTTACGTTTTATGAACCAACAAGGTAACAATGAGAGGGTGTTGCTGTTTAACTGAAGGGCGCGTCACGTAATGTAACAGAGGTGTAATAGAGAGAGGTAATTACATAAGACAAAAGGCGTGAAGTAAAAGAGAATGAAGTGACGTCAAAGTGTGTGTGGCATAACATGGAGGGGCGGCCATGTTTGTTTACCTGCCGTCAGCGCCACTTGTGCCTTCTGGGAGAAACATAAAGGTCACTCAGCCAACACACACACACATACACACACACACACACACACACACACACACACACACACACACACACACCTTTGAAACCTCAGCTCTATACGATAGCCTAATAATTTTTGGGTGGTTTAATAAACACTTTTCTGATGCGCTAATTACTCCATCTGGTTTGTTAAATTACGATATATATTGGATAATTACACCGATCAAGTTACGGACCCGGATATTGAGGCTGAGGTTAGCCAATGTTGTTTTTTTCACACGGCATTTAGTGAATAATTGGTAATACTAACACTATCCAACCCAGCTTCAATTC
>JAWQEG010007766.1:0-5000 GCA_033782935.1 Petrolisthes cinctipes
CTGTAGAATTACCTTACTAAAAATGAATTAAATCAGAACCGACATTGTATCATTATAATTATCTTACTACTATCATTATGTTCAACGTTATCTATCTCTTTTAAACAATCCTGAACATTAATATGGCATTGCAAAAATTATCAATACAATTTCCATATCAATTTTTAAAGGAATTTCAATGTCAAAACTCCAGTCGTCAATTAAAGTTTTTTTTAATGCATGCCCTTCTATCTTTTTTATATCATTTTTAAGTCCACATATTCAAAGCTGCACCTGTAGGCATTATTTTCTTTTCCTAACATGAAAAGATCTTTATACTAAATTTTTATTATCACTGAACTTGAATGTCGGAGCCAGACAACCTGAGGAAATATTATCAATTTTTATTTAATCCACTGAATGATCAGTGAGCTGAATTTTTATATAATTATACATATATATTTTTGAGAGCCAATTTTTTTTTTTTTTTTTTTTTTTTTTTTTTTAATTCTGCAGGGACGTAATTTATGTGTGTAACTTTTTCCTTTACTCATTATGTATGATTCACAACTCCCGTCTTTATACTCGACCAGTGAAAGGTAAATATTGGTACCCTTTTAATATTTGCGAAGCGGAACACAAATGTAAAACACACACACACGCTTTCAGTAGTAATTGGAAAGAACTGCCCTCACATTATTAGTACACTTTTCTTCGACCACAACTGTACATTCACACGCAACATCTCCCACCTAAACCAGTATTACTACAACTACCACCATTACTACCACTACTACCACCACCATTACTACCTCTACTACCACCACCATTACTACCTCTACTACCACCACCATCACTACCTCTACTACTACCACCACAACTACCAACACCACAAACCAAAACCACTACCACAACTACTACTACTACTACCACCACAACCACCACTACAACCACTACCAACACAATAAAAAAACCCACCACCACTACCACACAAAAACAACAACATCAACAACCACTACAACAACAACAACAACTACTACTACTACTACTACTACCATCATCATCTCTCCCCTTATAAATCGTTCAACAAGAAAAATTCCACTTCAACTCTTCACTCTTCCTCTCCCTAACTCCCTCCCTCTTCTCTCAATTCTCTCCATCCCTCTCACTTCCCTTATGCCTAATCTTCCGTTCTCTTCATTCCTTTCTCTCTCTTCTTTCCTTCCTCCGTTCTTCCCTTCTTTTCTTTGTGGATACTTTTTCCTCTCTCCCTAGTTCTTCTTTCTATTTCTCTCCTTTCTGTATTCTCTTATGTCTATCATCTTGTTTTCCTTACGTTTCTACTCTATTTTCTTTCATGCATTCATTCATTCATTCCTCCCTTTAATTCTTCCTCACTGCCTTATCACCCCTCCTTCATCCTTCCCTCCCTCCCTCCCTCTCTTCCGCATTCCCTTCCACTCATCCTTACCCATTATATCCTCCGTCCTCCCTTTGCTTCTTTCCCTCATCACTCCTCTTCCGCATTCCCTTCACATCCCCTTTATACCAACTTCCCCTTCTCTCCCTTCATCGTTCTTTCCTCCTTTTTTTACACTTCTCGCTCCCCCTCTCCTCTCCTCTCATCCATATAGCATCCCTTCTTTTTACCCTACCCATCTCTCCCTCCTATCCATTCTTTTGTTATCCCTTCGTCCAGTCCTTTCCTTATTTCCTTACGTATATTCCCTCTTCACTTTTCCCATTCCTTCTCTCCCTTCCATCTCCTCCTCCTTTCCCTTCCTTACCCCTGTCCCTTTATACTTCCTATCCTTCGGGCTCATTTCCTAACCTCCCCTAGTTCCTCCCCCTGTCCCTCTCCTCTTCCTCCTCCTCCTTTCCCTTCCTTACCCCTTTCCCTTTATACTTCCTGTCCTTCCCTCCTCATTTCCTAACCTCCCCTAGTTCCTCCCCCTGTCCCCCTCCTCCTCCCCCCCCCCCCCCTACTTCCTGTCCCACTCACCCCCTTCCATCTCACTTAAGTTGTGGTCGTAAAACACATTCCTGGGTAAGATGAGGTCACGTCCAAGCCAACCCAACAACACAGGAAATGATGCAACAACAACATCACATCAACAACAAAAATAACAACACAATTACATCAACAATAACAAAATTATCAACATAATTACATCAACAAGAGCAAGATTTACAACACAATTACATCAACAACAAAATAATTTACAACACAATTACATAAACAAGAGCAAGATTTACAACAAAATTACATCAACAACAAAATTAGCAACACAATTACATCAACAACAACAAAATTAACAACACAATTACATCAGCAACAATAAAATTACAAACACAATTACACCAAAAACAAGAAAAAAAATACAAACAGGAAATCTATGCAACAACAACAAAATACAACATTACATTAACAACATTAAGAATAAACACAGCAAGCAAAAAGGACAGGAAGTAAATCGACAGCAACGACAGCAAAAAATAATAAATAAATTCCAGGAACAATAATCAACAAATGAGCATTGGCAAAATGATCAGCAGCAACTTCAAACGCAACATATCATTAAAAAACTACAATTTATTTAACGTCAACAATAAAAATCAACAATATTATAATAAGAACATCAGCATCAAATACAAGAGCAATAACATCACCAACGACCATGAACAACAACAACAATAACAACAATAAAAACAATAGTAAAAAAACAAACAAAAAAACACACCAATAACTCTATTATCAAGACCACCAACAATCACTCCACTCCTTAACAATAACAATATGAAAAAGAGAAGCCGAAGAAGAGGATGAAGGATATACCATGACTAAGACGACCTCCTCCTTCACGTTCTTCTTCAACCGAGACCAAAACAAAACTATTAGCCTCGCCACACACAACAGTAACAGCAACAAGAAGCATGCACACGGTAATCAAGAACACGTTAAGGGGGTAGATAATAATTCACTTTTGTTACATTGGGGAAGTGCCTTGATTCCTCTAAAGTATGCCAGGAAATAGGACCAGATGAACAAAAATAATGGTGTTCTGTTGTTGCTTGGAATAGTTTAGAGGATTCAGTTGCTCCAGATTTACCAACACAAAAATATCCCCCTTAACTGCCGGAGAACTTAAATTGGCAGTGAGGGCAAGAGGGACACTACTCACCACCACCACTACCACCACTACCAAGACCACTACCACTAACATCCTCATCCCTTCCTTACACACACACACACACACACACACACACACACACATAAAATACGTCACACAACAATATTAAGATCACGAATGCAAATACAATAGTTACAAATCCATCACCTTTATTAATTCTCCATTTCCCTACACACAGCCATACCATCGATAAAAAAAAATAACAAAACAATAACACAATAAATAACAAATACAATAACAGGCATAAATATTCGTACACACAGCGATACCCTCGATTAAAAACAAAACAAAAACAAAACAAAAACACAATCAACAAGAACACAACACACCGAAATTAAAAATAAACAAAGACATGGAACATTCATACAAAAACTATTACATTCACAGTCATACACGCTGAAATGAAAACAATTGTAATGCATTCGGTGCGATACGCTTTACTTTATATGTATACCTCAGTGGGGTAACCAATGTATGTTTGTTGTCCTTTCAGAGTATCACAGAATTTGTCGCTTCTCTCTTACCTAAGGGGGTAATTCACTCTTGTTACATTGGAGTGCCTTGATTCCTCCAAAGTATGTATGCCAGGAAACAGGACCAGATGAACAAAAATAATGGTGTTTGTTCTGTTGTTTGGAATAGTTTGGAGGATTCATTTTCTCCATGGGATTTACCAACACAAAATATTCCCCTTAATTAACTACCTCCTACCACCAATGCCATTCACAGTGAAGGTAATACTAACACGATCGACAAGCCCTATATACAAGCACGATGGTAGTCACATTCCACTTAGGGAGACTGTCTTGTTGGTAAATTGGAAGCCTACTGACTGATTCCTTCACACTATACCAGAAAACGTACACCCTCAATGGTATTAATATAGGGATCTTTTTCGGGGGCATAGGAGGAATCAGAGACCTTCCAAATCACCAAGAGTATCAATCACCCTTTAAGTAAAAAATCCGATCATAACTGAAGGTATATAATTATATCCATCACAAACAGAGGTCAAACAATATAAACACTAGAGTTATAAGAGTTACAATTTCCGTCAGAGTGCATCACAGAAAAGAAAAATATATATATGACCTTTATCGAGTGACCCAGTGAATGGAGTATTACGACACCACAAACTCACCTGTGTATGACATTTACACCTAAAAAAATAATGTTTGTTTGTAGCATCATTATAGCACCACAGTTATTACCACGGTAGTATTTTTTTTTTTTTCCAGCCTAGGGCATCAGATACCATGAAATATGTCAGGATAATTACAAAAGCTTCTGATTTCACAACCACTACTATACATATTTATACTAATAGTGCTGCCGGTGCAATGCCTTCACTGTGATCCCAAAACTAAATAATATAATCTCTATACAGTATTTTGAGGCTAGCACCAGCACCATAATACTTTAGTTTTCTCAGCCTAACCTTACTACAATAACACTCTACAGTCTTCTGAGGTCAGGTTAGGTCAGGTTAGATCAGTTCCAAAACACACTATATAGTTGTTTTCGATCTAGTCTCAATACACTGTGCCCTTCTACTCCCTTCATGATCTGTTTCACCTCCTCCCTAGTCCGTCCTACGATGTCTTTCAAGCCTAAGACAGTCAGCCACACCTAGACATGATCACCGATGACAACACACACACTTTTCGTTTAAGACCAACATCATCAACATCAACACCACCACTAAAACCAACACAAATAACCCCACCACCATCACCACAAGTAAGCAACCCAAATTCCACCACCACCAACACCACCACCATCACCACCAACATCACCACCACCCAACCCAAATACCACCACCACCACCAT
>JAWQEG010007766.1:10000-12060 GCA_033782935.1 Petrolisthes cinctipes
AGGGTGAGTGGGAGGGAAGGTAGTGGGGAAGTTAAGGAGGGGAGGGTGTGGTGGTGGTAGGAGGGGTAATTGGGAGGGATGGTAGGGGGGGAAGTTAAGGAGGTGAGGGGAGAAGGTGGTGGTGGTGGGATGGAGGGAAAGGTCATAGGGAAGAGGAAGGCAGGTGGTGAGAAGGGTAAGAGGGTAGGGAGGGAAGGTGATGGGTTGAAAAGGGTAAGTGGGGAGGGAGGAGAAGGCAGGTGGTGAAAAGGGTAAGTGGGTAGGGAATGTGATAGGGTGACGAGGGTAAGTGGGAAGGAGGGAAGGTGATGGGTTGAAAAGGGTAAGTGGGGAGGGAGGGGAAGGTGATAGGGTGACGAGGGTAAGTGGAGAGGGAGGGAATGTGATAGGGTGACGAGTGTAAGTGGGGAGGGAGAGGGAAGGTGATAGGGTGACGAGGGTAAGTGGGGAGGGAAGGGAAGGTGGGGTAAGTAGGAGGGATGGAAGGGTTTGGGAAAGGAAAAAATGACGAGGAAGGAAAGATATTGAATTGTAGAACCATCAGAAAGGAACGAAGTCAAGAGGGAAGGGTTGGATGACATAAAATTGGTGTGGAAGTATATGAGGTAATACTATGAGGGAATGAGGGAGGTATACTGGTATGTTGTTGTTATGAGGGAGGGATGGGAGGGAGGGAGAAGGGTGAGGGAAGGAGATGAACTGGTAATGGAAGGAAGGAGATGTGGGAAGGCAAGGAAAGGAGAGGTGGGTAAATAAGCAAAGAGTGAAGAAAGAAGGAGAAATGGTGGGAAAGCAAGGAAGGAAGGAGGGAGTTGGTAGAATGATGAGAGGGAAACAATATGAGGAGGGAGGGAGGAAGGGAGGGAGGGTAAGAGAAGAGGAAGTGGGGTGGGAAGAGGGGAGGGGACGGGAGGGGACGGGAGAGGAGTGGAGAGGGAAGCAGGGTGATGGATGAGGTAAAGAGGGAGCCAGAGGGGAAGGGGAAGAGAAATGCATGAGGTGGAGAAGGGAAGATGAGAGGGGAAGAGAAGTAAGGTGGTGAGGGGAAGAAAAGTGGGGTGGAGAGGGAAAGAGAAGTGGGGTGGAGAGGGAAAGAGAAGTGGGGTGGAGAGGGGAAGAAAAGTGGGGTGGAGAGGGGAAGAGAAGTGGGATAGAGAGAAGAGAAGTAGGGTGGAGAGGGGAAGAGAAGTAGGGTGGAGAGGGAAAGAGAAGTAGGTGGAGAGGGGAAGAGAAGTAGGGTGGAGAGGGGAAGAGAAGTAGGATGAAGAGGGAAAGAGAAGTAGGGTGGAGAGAGGAAGAGAAGTAGGGTGGAGAGGGAAAGAGAAGTAGGGTGGAGAGGGGAAGAGAAGTAGGGTGGAGAGGGGAAGAGAAGTAGGGTGGAGGGAAAGAGAAGTGGGGTGGAGAGGGGAAGAGAAGTAGGGTGGAGAGGGAAAGAGAAGTAGGGTGGAGAGAGGAAGAGAAGTAGGGTGGAGAGAGGAAGAGAAGTAGGGTGGAGAGGGAAAGAGAAGTAGGGTGGAGAGGGGAAGAGAAGTAGGGTGGAGAGGGGAAGAGAAGTAGAGTGGAGAGGGGAAGAGAAGTAGGGTGGAGAGGGGAAGAGAAGTGGGGTGGAGAGGGAAAGAGAAGAAGGGTGGAGAGAGGAAGAGAAGTGGGGTGGAGAGGGAAAGAGAAGTGGGGTGGAGAGGGAAAGAGAAGTGGGGTGGAGAGGGAAAGATAAGAGGGGAGTAAATAAGTGGGAAAGGGAAAATAAGTGACGTGGGAAATGAGAGGAAGGATAGAAAAGGAAATGATCTCTTTAACCAATTTACCATAAAAACAAACACAAAAACCATTATGTCTGTCACGATGCAACCAAACTCTTTCCCCTGAGACCTTAATTGTGAAAATACATACATACATACATGGGTCAGGGTGAACATACATACATACATACATACATACATTGCATATACACAGGGGACAGGGTGACCATATAACCATACATACATGAGCTAGGCAGACCATACATACGTACATACACACACATACATACATTCATATATACATACACACATACACAGATA